>LQRL01166615.1:0-26753 GCA_001703475.1 Hydroides elegans
TTGATTTTGTGCAATGGGAGTTGCCTACGAACAAATCGAGGCTATTTGTAAAGAGATGCAGCCATTATTAGTAACTTTCGATCTCAAATTTCTGTTACTTTAGTTCATATATGAAGATATAGCGAAAATCCGATAAAAGTCGATCCGGACGAAAATTGAGCATTCGGACCAGGACTTTTTCTTGAATTTGTGCAATAGTAACTGCAAACCTACATATCGATGTTATTTGTAAAGAGATCCGACCATTATTAGTCACTTTCGATCACCGATACCTACTTTACAAGTCATACATTGAAATAGAGCAAAAATACGATAAAAGTCTATCCGAACAAAAATTGAGCATTCGGTCCAGGAAATTTTCTTGATTTTGTGCAATGGGAGTTGCCTACGAACAAATCGAGGCTATTTGTAAAGAGATGCAGCCATTATTAGTAACTTTCGATCTCAAATTTCTGTTACTTAAGTTCATATATGAAGATATAGCGAAAATCCGATAAAAGTCGATCCGGACGAAAATTGAGCATTCGGACGTGGACTTTTTCTTGAATTTGTGCAATAGTAACTGCAAACCTACATATCGATGTTATTTGTAAAGAGATCCGACCATTATTAGTCACTTTCGATCACCGATACCTACTTTACAAGTCATACATTGAAATAGAGCAAAAATACGATAAAAGTCTATCCGAACAAAAATTGAGCATTCGGTCCAGGACTTTTTCTTGATTTTGTGCAATGGGAGTTGCCTACGAACAAATCGAGGCTATTTGTAAAGAGATGTAACCATTATTAGTAACTTTCGATCTAAAATTTCTGTTTCATAAGTTCACATTTGAAGATATAGCGAAAAACCGATAAAAGTAGTTCCGGACGAAAATTGAGCATTCGGACCAGGACTTTTTTTTGAATTTGTGCAATAGTAACTGCATACGTACATATCGATGCTGTTTGTAAATAGATCCGACCATTATTAGTCACTTTCGATCGCCGATACCTAATTTACAAGTCATACATTAAAATAGAGCAAAAAGACGATAAAAGTCTATCCGAACAAAAATTGAGCATTCGGACCAGGACTTTTTCTTGATTTTGTGCAATGGGAGTTGCTAACGAACAAATCGAGGCTATTTGTAGAAAGATGCGACCATTATTAGTAACTTTCGATCTCAAATTTCTGTTACTTAAGTTCATATATGAAGATATAGCGAAAATCCGATAAAAGTAGATCCGGACGAAAATTGAGCATTCAGACCAGGACTTTTTCTTGAATTTGTGCAATAGTAACTGCATACGTACATATCGATGTTATTTGTAAAGAGATCCGACCATTATTAGTCACTTTCGATCACCGATACCTACTTTACAAGTCATGCATTGAAATAGAGCAAAAAGACGATAAAAGTCTATCCGAACAAAAATTGAGCATTCGGACCAGGACATTTTCTTGATTTTGTGCAATGGGAGTTGCCTACGAACAAATCGAGGCTATTTGTAAAGAGATGCAGCCATTATTAGTAACTTTCGATCTCAAATTTCTGTTACTTAAGTTCATATATGAAGATATAGTGAAAATCCGATAAAAGTCGATCCGGACGAAAATTGAGCATTCGGACCAGGACTTTTTCTTGAATTTGTGCAATAGTAACTGCATACCTACATATCGATGTTATTTGTAAAGAGATCCGACCATTATTAGTCACTTTCGATCACCGATACCTACTTTACAAGTCATACATTGAAATAGAGCAAAAATACGATAAAGGTCTAACCGAACAAAAATTGAGCATTCGGTCCAGGACTTTTTCTTGATTTTGTGCAATGGGAGTTGCCTACGAACAAATCGAGGCTATTTGTAAAGAGATGTAACCATTATTAGTAACTTTCGATCTCAAATTTCTGTTTCATAAGTTCACATATGAAGATATAGCGAAAAACCGATAAAAGTAGTTCCGGACGAAAATTGAGCATTCGGACCAGGACTTTTTTTTGAATTTGTGCAATAGTAACTGCATACGTACATATCGATGCTGTTTGTAAATAGATCCGACCATTATTAGTCACTTTCGATCGCCGATACCTAATTTACAAGTCATACATTGAAATAGAGCAAAAAGACGATAAAAGTCTATCCGAACAAAAATTTAGCATTCGGACCAGGACTTTTTCTTGATTTTGTGCAATGGGAGTTGCTTACGAACAAATCGAGGCTATTTGTAGAAAGATGCGACCATTATTAGTAACTTTCGATCTGAAATTTCTGTTACTTAAGTTCATATATGAAGATATAGCAAAAATCCGATAAAAGTCGATCCGGACGAAAATTGAACATTCGGACCAGGACTTTTTCTTGAATTTGTGCAATAGTAACTGCATACGTACATATCAATGCTATTCGTAAAGAGATCCGACCATTATTAGTCACTTTCGATCGCCGATACCTTTTTTACAAGTCATACATTGATATATAGCAAAACACCGATAAAAATCGATCCCGACGAAAATTGAGCATTCGGACCAGGACTTTTTCTTGATTTTATGCAATGGGAGTTGCCTACGAACAAATCGAGACTATTTGTAAAGAGATGCAATCATTATTAGTAACTTTCGATCTCGAATTTCTGTTTCTTAAGTTCATATATGAAGATATAGCAAAAATCCGATAAAAGTCGATCCGGACGAAAATTGAGCATTCAGTAAAAAATAGAGGCTATTTGCGAAGCATTGCTACCATATTTAGCCACTTTCGATCTCAAATTTCGGTTTCATAAGTTCATATATGAAGATATAGAGAAAAACCGATAAAAGTCGATCCGGACGAAACTTTGGCATTCTGACCAGGATTTCTTCTTGATTTTATGCAATGGGAGTTGCTTACGAACCAATGGAAGCTATTTGTAAAGAGATGCGAACATTATTAGGCATTTTCGATCTCAAATTTCTGTTTCTTAAGTTCATATATGAAGATATAGCGAAAAACCGATGAAAACCTATCCAGACGATATTTGAGCATTCAGACCAGGATTTTTTTTCTTGATTTTGTGCAATGGGTGTTGCTTACGAACAAATCGAGGCTATTTGTAAAGAGATGCAGCCATTATTAGTCACTTTCGATCTCAAATTTTTATTTCATAGGTTCATATATGAAGATATGGAGAAACACCGATAAAAGTAGATCCGGACGAAAATTAAGCATTCGGACCAGGACTTTCTCTGAATGTTGTGCAATGGAATCTGCATAAGAACAATCTGAGCTTATTCGCAATGCGATACGACCATTATTAGTCACTTTCGACCCAAAATTTCCATTTCATATTTGCATATATGACGATGTAGCTAAAGACAATGAAATCTCGGTCCGGACGAAAATTGAGCTTCGGACCAGGATTTTTTCTTCATACTATGCAAGAGGAGCTGCATACACATAATCTAAGCCTATTTGAATTGAATTGAATTGAACAAAGTTTTTAGCAGGAATTGTCTCCGCAATTTCCTGTTTCAGGGCATGCAGACAAACAATAAGAGCCTATTTGGAATGATGTATGACGATTATTATCATCATTTGATCTCACAAGGAAGTATTTGTGAAACACGAGCAGGCCCCAAACTCGAAGGGGTATGTTTTTTTTGTAGATTTCGGCCAATTCCGGTGGCCGAATCTGGCCAACACTATCAAAAGGCACATCTACAGGCCAAGACCTTTCATATGAGCCTATTGTCAGGTCTCTACGACCATCCGTTGCAAAGAAACAGCCTGGAAAAGCTCATGTTTCGAAAAACCGCTGTTTTTGGACATTTTGGCCGAATTAGGCCATTTCCGGTGTCCGAATCTGGCCAAAAATGTCAAAAGGCACATCTACAGGCCAAGACCTTTCATATGAGCCTATTCCCAGGTCTCCATATGTGATTGATGACAGACAGACGGACAGACAGACACCCCGAATCTATAAGCCCCCAACCTTTGGGGATGGGGCCTAACGAATCAGAGTATATTATGATTAGCCGATATCATCTATATCTATAGCGATTCCAGACCATTTTCAAATATTTGATAAAAAATATCTTATTTAATATCGTTGGAAAGGTATATTCACGAGAAGCTCAGAACTGTTCTATTTTTTGTTGTGCGATCATTATTAAGGGAAAAATCGGCATTTGAAGTTGGAAAATCCAAAGAAATGTTTCTGACACAAGGCAAATTCCATGTATAAAAGTATATTTTTCAACTTTCCAGCAATTTATTCAGTAAATTTATGTGATTAATTAATACAAAAATAAAGTAAATATCACTTCACTATAATTCGTAATTTAAAATCATTTATGACTACATTCAACGAAGATATCACACTTAATGCAAAATATCGTCAATCCTGACTTGCAGGAAATCACCGATTATCGCTCACAAAACTGTAAACAAATCGGCCATTTTTTAAAGAAATTTACGTTGTGCTTGATTGTGCTAGGGTGTGTGAAGAAACAAATTATATGGGGATGGAGCTTATTATCTGGCGCACATTCTCTACATGTGCCCAAGGTTACCCAACCTTTTATTTTTATGTAATTACATATTGAAGTGGACGAACTTCAACATAAAATATTTATCTTATTACAACAAAATTTATTTTTTTCGAACATATCTTTTAAAACATTGAACTTAAATAAATTTGAATTCATATAATAATAACTTGTCAAACAGAAGAATCGTTAAATAATACTTTATCAAAATATGGCAAAAATGCATATTTAATCATCCGTTTATTCGACTTAGTCACTTTTGCGAAAATGGCAAAATTGATTCATCAAAAGCATCTTTATAATATCATTTTGAAAAGTAAAAAGTAAAATAAACCAAACAATAAGGTTTAAATGAACAGTCCAATAAAGATTGATTTCATAAATAGTAATATAAATAGAAGTTTTTGATTGTTGAAGATTTCATATATTACATATAGTCAGAATGTAATGACCAAAAAGACGATTAGTCTGTAATCGCTAATATCTATTCGATGTAAAATTCATTCATTCAAAATATATTCTTTTGAAGTATTTATGCTTTACTTTACCCTGTGCCACACATAAAGAATAAAAAAATGAGGCATTACAATCAAAGCGAATCATTTACGTATGTGTTTACATACACTCTTATGCATAAACACCATATTATCGCCCATAAACAACGATTGTTCTCTGTCGGTAGTGGGTCCAATGGTTTGTATTTTATAGAAATATTATGATCAGTATTTATGCTTATCCTTTCTTGTAGTGATATTAAATTAAAAACATTTAAATTTATTAATTTGAGAAAAAATTGATTAACCTTGTTCTTTCACCTGTGTCGTTTTTTTTTCGCATGCAAAACACCAAGTTATTGGTGAATATGAATAGCTGCCTTGAAACACAAATACAAAAATAAGAAATATCGTATATAAGATTGTTCCATTTTAAACGGAGATGATAGCTATTTATTTTTAAAACATATAAGATTTGTTTAAATTCAAAGGTAACTCCAGAAAAGTATAATTATTTCCTTGATTAAAACAGACATCAAATATACAGGAACAGTATATTTAATTATTTTAAGATCTGCGGATGCTGTATACAGTAAACCTACTTCATATACATAATACGTATACCTTGCTGAAATGTCTCTATACATATGATGTATATGATAATCTGAGAATGTGTTGTCTATACTGTTATTGAATGTACTCATTGTTAAAACTCTATTGTGTTTTGAAACTGCTTTCATAATGCGATATCGACATAGGCCTCCTTAACTCTACACGATCATTGAGTATACTCAGTGTTAAGAATCTATTGTGTTTTGAGAACCTCTTTCAATAATGCGATCCGGGCAATCAAGCGAATATATCACGGAAATGAGAAAAATGAAGAAAAACCATCCATTGATCCATTCATAGTGGGTGCAGCAGAAGGGCTTTCCAAATATGATGCTTGAGATATTCCAATAAGGAGGATTATAAGGGTTCCAGCTTTTATAAGAAACGACCTATTAGATGCAAGGTGTTTTTTTTTCTTTTGCATAAAGACGGCGAGTGAATTCGGAAATACATCCCTGGTTCGAGTTTATAACAAAGATACATGAACACGTCGTAAAATTAAAAATTAGTAAACAGTGCGCTATTTTACTTTAAATATACATGCAATATAGTGGAACCTAATTATTGCTTAAGCCGATCGCAGTTTGCGATCCGATGCTCTATATTTTCTCTAAAAATCTTATTGTTAAAACCGAAAATCGGTTAAACCAAACGGTTTTTAGGGGTTTTGAGGTATTCGGTTTACAATGCTCTACTGTATATATACAAACAGTCAAAATTGTTCATCTTATGCACCAGCATATGCTAAAAAGGACACACTGTTATTCTAAATAAATTGAAGGGCTCCGTGCAACATTGTGTTAAGTCTACTTAACATGATTTTGATCTTTTACTTAAAATATACTCATGTCGATATTATCTATCACTTGTATGAAGCTTATATCTTATCTATCCCTATTGATAGCATTTTTTCAGTGCAACATTGTGTTAAGTGCGAAGTTTTTCACATTTCGCGTGCAACAAAATGTTTTATTTACTTAACACAAGCCACAGTTGTTTTATATAGCACACACTTTTTCGCAAAATATTTCCGTGCAACATTGTGTTATATTGACTTAACATACGTCTACTATAGCTTATATAGCGCGCGCTTTATGTGCGATTGTTTCCGTGCAACAAAATGTTTTATCTACTTAGCATAATTCGCGTTTGCCATTTTCGCGTGCAACATTGTGTTAAATTTTAGTTAACTATATAAGACCAATGGAATTAAATATAACATTTTGTTGCACGCTAAAAATGATAAAGTTAACATGTGTTTTATAGACCTGCATGGTCAATTTTTCATTCTATCCACTAATAAAACTTTATTCCTATGTTTTCTTACAATTTCTCTTCACATTGCAATGCGCATCAATAAATGCATTCACGACATACTTTCTGCATAGAAATCGGCCTATAAATAACTATGCTAGCTTCAGTTTTATTTCAATATCTTTAGCTTGAGTTTTCTCGAAACATCAATTTCAGACTTAACACAATGTTGCACGGAGCCCTTCAATTGTATGTTCAAGAAAGAATCTAGACCACTAAAGATAGTTTGAAAGAACTAAAAAAAAATAACTGGGATTGCTTAATTTGTAAAAGGGTGTCAATCTATTTCACGCGATTTATTTGCTATTCATTTCGCCCCTTTTGAATCACATTGCTTACTCAATCTCTGTTTGAGACCCCACTATTCAAAGGGTGGTCGACAGGTTGACATATCGGTGAGTAGGGTTTTAAGGGATCAGTCATAAAAACGCCTCGCTGCAGTGTTTAAATAAACTACCTTACAATGATGAAGTGACCCGGGGGTAGAAGAAAGGAGATGGTTGGTGAAATGATTGGAGATCGAATAGTTTCCGTTTTTTTAGAGATTTACCGGGTTTCAATCAATCATTTACTTTAAAATATTTGAAATTAGTTTGTGACGCATTTGTGTCAAGTATAAAGCGCAGATCCAGAAATTATTAGGAATGAACTGGGACGTGGGGTTATTGAATTCGTTATTTCTTGTCGAGACAGACAAATCAGGGTGAAACAAATATACTTTTCGTTGGAAGTTGCAATGCATTATAATATATACGACATCAATGGGTCTTAAATCTTATATGTTTTTAGAACAAACCTTTCATTTTTATAAAATATATATCTTGTTTAAAGATGAAAACCGAGTCAAATTAGTTTGGTTAAAATTTCATAACTTTGTTTTTAGATATCATTCCATGCACATGTCATGAAAGGTTTTCCAAATGTCACAAATAGCAGTGCTTACCAGCCCTGGACAAAAACATATGAATTCACATATCACTTAACAACAACCACTTACTTTTTTAATGACTTACCCTTCTTGATTTCACGAGAAAGCGTCATCAAAATTCATGATAAAGATCCCCCATGTCGCACATGGTATTCGACTCGCCCCAATCAACGAGTTTAGATATGCTTGATAGATAATGAAACCCAACCAATAGAAACAGAAAAAAAATAGTTGACTTCATATCGAAAACATCATAAGGACAAAGTTATATCGATAACATTTAAAATAAACTGGCATCCCTCGCTGCCTGAGTCTTGTAGCTAACCGACTGTCTATTGAAACACATATTCCTCCTTTAATATATAACAACATTGAAAACATCAATATGTTTTATTCGTATGTATTTATAACCAGGATCACTCGCTCCCCTAGCGACAGGCGTTTGACGAAGAGCAGCTTCTGGATCTACTCGGATACAGCATCGATTTGGAGTTTTTTTTGTTAATAAAATCAACATTAGTATTAAATCATATTTTATACCAATATATTTATACGTTTAACCAGGTTCACTCGCTCGTCGCGACTCGCTCCCCCAGCGACCAGCGTCCGACGAAGAGCGTTTTCTGGATCTGCTCTTTAATGGTTACACTATCGCCTGTGCATGCTTACTTATTCATATTAATAACAATATTTGATCATATTTTATATCAATTATACATTTGATTTAATCAGGATCATTCGCTCGTCGCGACTCGCTCCCTCAGCGACCGGCTTCCGACGAGGAGCGTCTTCTGGATCTGCTCTTTGACGGATACAACATCGCTGCTCGACCTGTTATCAATTCCTCAAAGACGGTCGAAGTGCAGATGATGTTCTCTTTGCTTCAGATCCAGGAATTGGTAAGATGACGTTTGATTGAAGGATTATATATCTTAAGTTTGGGTTAAATGTGGTTATTAAAAAAAGCATGGTAACAATTGATCGATGAAGTGTCATTCTTTAACACGAGGCTCCAGATCCAACTTGTAAAATTGAGTTTGTATATTGTATTCAAATGATTGAAAGGGTTCCTTATTATGAGTTTATCATATGTTTAGGCAATTTTCAAAATAAAAACAAGTCTCATGGATCCATTTGGACGGATTTTATACATCAATGATATGATTAATTATTTACTCGTTTGTCCTCTGCTTGTATGTGTGATGCACTGATATTCAAATTATTAAAAGTTTTTATGCAAATTGTTATATGCATTGATTGTCGAGAAAAAAAGTGTTATATTTGAATACCTAGAGAGCAATATAAAAAAACGTGTTTGGTTTAAGTAATTTTTTTTTCAGAATATTTCTTTTTTCGAATGATTCTACACTGAACTTATATACGTTTTTGAACAAACAGTTTACAGTAACATAATAAATACGTCATCTTTCGTTCTAACGTCTAAGCCAAATTTATACTTTGTTTGTTTGGTGACAATTCGAATGCGAAAGAGTTCAGTCCAAAGTACTGCCCTTTAACTGGATGCGGAATCAATAATCCTATAGCACTTAAGATAGCTTTTGTTGTAATGCAATAAAACGGTTTCATTCAATAGCTTTTTGTGATTGAGAGCAAGGGATATGTCAAAGGAAAATAACAAAACAAAAACAAACATGACCCGGATCTTTGACACTCACATCAGTCGCGGAATTTCGTATTGAATTCAAATCGTTTCATTTTCTTAGTTTTGATCCATAAGATTGCAATATTTATGTTAATTAGCAGTACCAGTTAATTATATACGAGGTGCATATTCAGGCCTGTGTCGTGTAACATATTGTTTACGCTGATATTATTTCTTAAACCAAATTGTGTATGTGCTTCACGTTCGGCGTTGTAATAAAATCGACGTTGGCAAACGCAAAAACAAAATTGTAAAATCATCTTGACGAGGGTAGACGAAAGAATTGCGTATATTTGACATTCATATGCTAACAGACGTCGTGACAGCTTTGTTATATACCTGAACGACAACGTGTCCGACGTTGTTAAAACGTTCGTTGCCTAATGGATTGCTATTAACAGAAACATCTAAAAGTTATACCGCCTTTAATGTCCTTAGCTTTAAAGTCTGATATTCATAGAAAAGTGCACTTAACCCTTTGTATATTTATTCAATTTTACTTGAATGATTTTTTGGTGAAATTGGACCACATTTTTATCAGTAGCCACTTTAACCCATCCAACATCCACCGACGTCCCTTCTATCAATTTTGCTATTGATAGGTTCTGTGTATACATCAACCTAGTTTCCCCGATGGCTTTCTATTCATTCCGGGGCAATTAATTACTGAATCAGCTAGATGTCCAGACACCTTTTCCTCGGCGCCTTGTGGCCTCTGCTTTCTGTGAATTTGGCAAAAGCAGCAGATGCACCAGATTATCAGAACCAATATTCTTAACCTTTAATTTAGAATGTAACACATTTTCTTATGCGTCGCAGAATGAGATATTTAAAATGATTTTTAAAATAAAAACGTCGGTCTTAGTCCTTAACTCCAAAGCAAATGGTCACTACATCGACCTGTGCTTGAAGCTTATAAATTAATATGTATTAGGAAATCACGCGTTGTACTTCTGCGCGCAATCGCGCGATCGCGAGTAATTCGATCGAAACAAAGCGAAATTCCAGCGGTTACTATCAATAGTGTATCATTGATCTTAGTCATAAATTAAGAATCCTTCAGGTTTTATTTATGTTTATGTACTCACATCTTGGATTCGGTCTTCAAACTTAATGAAGAGCACCTCACGAGCTGTTCCCCCAAAAAGGTGTTCCCCACCAATTTCCAGCTGGCTTGGAAATTTTAAGAAAATTCATTCTAGCTTGGAGATTTGAGCAGTTTGAGGAACACCTTTTTTATTATTTCTTGATTTTCACAATTAGAAGTGAGACTATTTAATCCAAAAATGATTAAACTTGCTTGCAATTGTCTAATAAAACTGTAATTTGCAAGATATGATGCGTAAGTTGGTTATATTCGACATTTCAATTTTCGCAAAAGGTGTTCCTTTCCTGTTCCAAGCTGGCTAGAAAAGGAGAAGCAGCCCAGCTGGCTTGGAAAAAAGGAACACCTTTTTGCATAATATAAATGTTCAAAAATCATTATTTTGTTGTTCTATGTACTTGTAAAGTTGTTTTGAGTTGATTTAACAACTTTTTGAAAAATATGTCGTGAGGTGCCCTTCACTTAATGTATTATTCGTCTTCGTCCCATTTATCTTTATTTTTTTTACAAACATAATCCTTCCTGAGAGCGACCTCTTTGGTTCAACTGAAAAGGATACATATCATATTATCATCATGTAGTATGTGATAATCTCGTTCTATCATCACTATGTTTCTGCTTATATATGTGTCAAATAATAAACAATTCATGCATCTAGAGCATAAATATATATATACTTAATCTATAGAATCATGAATAAATAGGATTGTTTTATATCAACATGGCTGCATCTTTAAAGACTATTCGAGAACCATGTCTTAATGTTTGCTTGATATTTCAGAATCTTAAGAGACAGGTGTTAATGACAACTGGATTTATAATATTTGTAAGTATTGGCCGCTATACATAAATATTTATTCCACCCCATTTTATTATTCAATTTTATTTGTATCGCCATTTGCATGAACTTTTATTATATTTTTAATCACATTCAATTTTTCAGAATCTTAAAAATCAGGTTCTAACGAGTACAGGTTTATTGATATTGGTGAGTAGAATGGACTCTAAGCATGTGCGCGCGAACACGTGGTGATATAGAGTCTATTAGACTGATACTCTGGAATCTATTAGACCATAAGTGCTTAGTTGGAATGTGCTTCATAATTGGTTAGGTTAAATGTGGACGCAGACAATATAGATATTCAATATATTTCTTTGATGGGAAATAAGTTCACATTTAATCGAAACGGAGTTTGATCGTT
Source organism: Hydroides elegans (assembly GCA_001703475.1). Taxonomy (NCBI): domain Eukaryota; kingdom Metazoa; phylum Annelida; class Polychaeta; order Sabellida; family Serpulidae; genus Hydroides; species Hydroides elegans. The sequence goes on from LQRL01166615.1 coordinate 11,831, forward strand.
TCAATCAAGGTATGTTAAGAATGCTATGCGCCGCTGATTTGGTTAAATATATCTTTAAAACTATGTAGAACCATAATCTTAAGCAAAGGTAGCGTTGAGTATACAGTTTAGGAACGTCAGGTCATGATATACAATATTTTTGACTTACAACTTTGAAAAAGAAACGTTTTGAAAATTATATTATTAGTATATAATGTAAAATTTGTTTACAAAAATAACGTCATTCTACTGAGTTGCAATCAAAACAAATAAAACATAGCTTTGAGTGGCATCTAAAGCATAAACTAGATTTAGGTAACTTTTATTGTTTAAAGACACAATACATTTACATAAAGATGGTTTTTCCTTTAAGCTATTGGTTTTTAGCTGTGCATTTCTATCGATGCATACCGGTTAACACTACCACACGAACATATGTTACCACTTAGGATTAACCTTGATCCAATCCTCCAATGATTCTAGGAACCTTGTGTGTTTGCAAGTCATTTCGCGGAATCGCCCCGAACGTGGGGGTCCAGCTATGATTGTTGCAAATGAGTGCGAAACTATTACCAAATATTCAGATTTAGCACTGGACAAGCCATTACAACTTGTTAGTTTAATGCAGCAACTTCTTAAATGCAAATTCTATATTTTGATAAATATAGGGAATGCTGATTGTCATCATTAATCATTTATAAAAGAAGACGTCGATTGAAAAAATAGTTGCATCATGGATTAAAGGTATACAGGCACTACCGACGAATGATCAACATGTATAAATGAATAATAAATAAATAAATGAATAAATCTTAAATAAATAAATAAATTTGATATGTTCAACAGGTAAACATGTATGAGTTTCGAACTGCAAATGTAATCAGCAGTTTGTCATTTCACTATTGAGCATCATGCAATTTTGCAGCGCGCATTTTCACAGATTTTAAGATGTATTGCATGCATTTTTTGCAGCTATTTCCATTTTTGTTTCAATATGTATGTTTTAGCGCTTCAATTTTATATTGAATTTTCAATTTTGCATTGTCACCGTTTGTCTGCTTATAGATTTTAGTTATTATCAATGCAATTTATTTTCATGATATATCAATTAAAGATGACTCTTCAACCCGCTTTCTTCTTAAATCAAAATTATTATTAAGGTATTTAGCTTGAATTAATGCAGAGTTAATTTGGTCTCTTCGTTTAATTGTCATACCGGAAGCAATATGAACAAGATGTTATCAAATCAAAGCAAACAAAAATCTGATATCGCTTTTCATCGTTTTATCGTCGAAAAAAAACTTGGGCGTTAAACCAAATAAACCCGGTGGAGCATAGATATCAATTCACCAATAGGCTCTATCAGTGCTTGCGTGGTTGCCCGGGGTTACCAGAAGGTTAATACAGTTTGCCCGCTGTAACCCAGTGATGACTTCATTGTTAAAGGGATGGTTGGGCCCCATGGTTATTGTTTTACTGATGATTCGATTCACAGGAGTGAATCTCATTATTATCTCATATGCATTTCTTTAAAATATTTTTTTTTAAATATTTGATTATATGCGTTGGGGTGAAATAGCTAATGGGCATGTATTTTATAGAACATTGTTTATTTTTAAGAGTATTTATTTTAAATCGTGATATAAAGATATTGTATAGACCTAAAGGAATATATTAATACTAAATGTAGAGTTTAAAAAAAAAATATGCAATGAAGGAAAAGCGATTGTCTCTGTGCGTTTAAATTTATTGTTATAAATAATCAAAGCAACCCTTAAGAAATACATAAACCCCTTGAGTACAACAAACTTATGTTCAAGTTATTTAACGGATGGTCCATGTCATATACGTACTTAAAGTTCAAGGTCTGTTTCAATTAATCAATTAATTCGTTCTAAACAATATTTGCATGTACAATGACGACCATTTTATTGTATAACATAATCTTTATTCATATATTCATATATATGTGTTTCTATCATACCATGTCCTCCAGGAGTGGTACGACGAGCGCCTACAATGGGAAGAGAGCAACATCCCTTTGAAAGACGTTGTGATCGAAGCTCGACATCTGTGGACGCCGGAGTTTGCTTCTATAAATGGGTGAGTTTAACAGAAAAATACGGACCCCTTTCGCGAATAGTCATTATACCAAAACATATAATGGTCCACTCCCGCCCCTCCTACCCCGTTCGGTTATTTATATTCTTTATTGGCGTCTCAGTTCAATATTAGCAAAACTTACAATATATATAGAAAGTTTTGCTCGTTATATGCCAGACCATTTGCTGCAGAACTCTTACTTCATAACTACTGCTTGACGTTGTTGTTAAGATTTTCTTGTTTTTTTCTTCGAGAGGCTGTTCAGGACAATTAATGCAATAATCGAATTCACTTAGTCCTCTAGGAAATCATGGTCTGATTGTATTTCTTAGTCTTATATGCTATAAAATGTATGAATATTTCCGTTGAATTCTTTTAAACTAAGACGGACATGTTATATTGAATATTTTCATTCAGTTTATCATATATGAATTACCACTGTACCATGCAAACAAACAATAACTTGTATTTTGTTTAAATCCCCATATGACTTACCATCCAACTTGTACCATTCTACCATTAAGAGTGTGATTACATACTGTACGTACTGTTTGCGTTTAAAGTCGCAGCTTTTGATGTATTTTATTTTTGGGACACCTATATTGCTATCTTATTAACACGCAATGAGTTTTTTTCTATAAGAAGTTCATTGGAAAGCACAAGAGCTGCGTTTAAAACACAAATGTAACCATGCCCTCCAACGTATATTTGAAGGAATTGATGGCTCTGATTTTATCGTCTTGCTCAAAGCATCTTTTAGCCCACAATAGCAGCCTTAAATCCAAACCCGACCCCAACTGTGACCAAGGCTAGTCTATCCATTAACTCATTTCATGACAAAGGGTCACGTGATTGTGTGAATCAGTGACGCGTGCGCAATTGACTGAAATGAACTTCCGCCAACCGTGACAAATCAAGATGAACGAATCAACAGTTGAATCACCAGTTAAAGGGTTCTGTGCATAAAACAACTCAATAAAGAACGTGTTTTCTTCCAGAGATTAAAATTTTAAAAACTATCATTAGACTCCCGATCCATCTCATACGGCAATATCGTTCAGTTATCAATCACAAGCAACACCGAGGTTAGACAATTTAATGAAAAGTTCAAATTGATTTGATAATCTTATTATTTATTTGGTTCTATCACATTGCCCGACGTCTGCATATATAAGATTATAACTGCAAGAATAACATAAGCTATAAAGTCATGTTTCCTTAACTAAATTACCTTAAATTCATTTTCATACTTTGGGTTTATCTTACAGATAACCTTTCTTATTCAAAGTCATTAAAAAAAACATTAATCGGGATTATTTTTTGCAATGCTTGGTTTCATACATGTACCCTTTCCAGTCTACGTGACACTTCTTGTATGACGTCACACCTAATCGCTTCAAATGCGTCATTTACCCTCCAAGTATTTCATAAACTTTCACAAATCTCCGCGATAAAAGTCGTTCATAACACAAATAAAGACATTCTTACGAGACAGCATTGGGTCGCAGTAGTATCAAATAGACGGATCATTTGTTTATATATTTCCCAACGGAATTCAATTAGTGTTATTTACATATGATAAAGTCACAGTTGACAAGAGTTTATCTGGATTTGTGTTTATTGCTGTGTCAGCTAAAATGAAGACAAGAGCTAAATGTTGCGGGCAACTACTTTTTATGCGATCGATGCCAAAAAAAAACAATATATTCAACAGCGCTAGATTTGCTATATTTTCTTTGAACTTCGCAGTGATCCCCCCAAAAAAATACCAGTATCAGCTAAAACGAAGATACTTTTGCGGTCAACAATGGCGCGATTCTCTGTGTTTGCTCTAAGCTCCGAAGATAACAAATATTATTCAATATCGCGGGCTGTACTTACTAGCCTTAATCTATGTTACAAATCTAGGCTTTTTAACATGTCTAATGTCCGACATGTTGCATTCCTGATCCTTTTAACATTTTGAACGCCTTTTTGGATTTACACCTTTCCGAATTGAACGCCTTTACGGATAGAGAGTCAAAAATGCTATTTTAAAGAGTGACTGTTTCGAAAATAGAAACATCTTTATATCACCTCTCTTTAATATTTATACTTTGAACACTGGGAACACTTCCAATATTTTGACATACCTCCCTGTTTTACACTTTAAAAATCGGATATGCTGACATAGAGCACCCACACCCTGCTACCGTCTATCGACAAAACTGCTTCCGTTAAAACGTCCCTTTAAAATCTGACATCTCGTGAGCAAACAACGGATTCTCCCGTCAAGCTCTAATCACATTTCAAAAAGCTCAATAATGACTTTTGAACATCAACATCCCTTATCGTTATTGTATCAGTGACGGGTGCTTTTCAGACTTTGTTGAGCGTCTAATAAGCCGTTATGATGGTTATGGAAGAATGACAGGGTTATCGTGTAGGTTGGTTTAGGACGTTTCCTGTCGCTGGCTGGCGATTGTAAACAGCAATAAATAGGTGAATAAGCTGGCCAAAACGTCCCTAGCCAGAATGCCACCAGGCGTCGAAACAAGGATATAACGTTCCCAGTCCCAAAAGCATAACTTGAGTATTAGACATATACTGATGCCTGATATTAATGGCAATAGTTGTTTATCAAAAGTTTCATTTTTAGTTACTTTTTTTATAGACAAAGAGATTCTATCTCATACAGCCTCTCTGTTATTGGTGACTGTATGACATATATTGCCTTATATTGACCGCGTTTTGACCGTAAGTGTTTCGACCTGGATGGGCATCCACAAATTCAATAAACGATCCTTTGATTTCGATGAGCACCCGTTGATGTTATTACACATAAACGAGCAAAATAGTACATTAGGTGTGACCAGGTTGACTTGACCTACCTATTCTATTGCCTAACAGTTTCAGACGTCTGCCAAAACATTGCCTTATTTTTGAATGCTTGGAATAAACAAGCACAGTGAGCCCAGGTTATTTACTCACTCAGCTCTTGTAACAAATGAGTACGAGTTGTGACCCAAAAAAAACGTCTTGTTTCGTGTGAATAGCTACAATTGTACAATTATTGGCAGATAACTTAGACAAAAAACGGTATAAAAGGTATCTAGGATAATTCAATTTACACATATTTACACACTACGCGAAAAAAAGTGGGAGGCTGACTGGTATAATTTGTTCAATTTGTGATATTTAGTAATCACACAAAATGCAGAAATACCAATCGCACTTCCTTGGAATCTATTCAGCTGAATAATTGATATGTTCTTAATATCATATTCAATAGAATTTTACATCATGATATGCCAATATTATTTTTCAACGAAAACGGATGGTTCAATAAGAAACTTTCATAATCACCCCATCAAAAGGCAATTGGCTGAATAAAGGCCTGGCCACATTGGAAGTTTCTTCTTGCTTTTTTTTTCTGGACAAACCTGGCTTCCAATGCCAAAAGCTCACTATCACTCATTTGAAATATCAAATCCTAAATTATTTTTTTTTGGTATTTCAGTGCTTTAAACTTAAACGTAATCCATTGAAAACACGGATAAGAAGGGAACAAAACAGGGATATGCTTCTTATGTGTCCATGCCCATATGCAGTGACTTAATGCGAATCCATCAATATCTCTCAATTTTGAAAATAAATTGAATGGGCTATGCACTCAAATTTGCTAAACTCAAAATTAAATATGTCCATATACATAATTGTTCTCTTCCAGTGCTGAAGACTTATACGGAGACTACGGTCAATTCCGAACGATCATCAAATCAGACGGTCTTGTTCATTGGGAACCGGGAGGTGTGTTCAAGACTGTGTGCGAAATCGACATTACGTACTACCCGTTCGACGAACAACATTGTAAGCTTGTGTTTGGAGCATGGTCCTATCATACATCTAAGATGAATCTGACTAACTTTGGACCGAATCTGGTGAGTGCATGATAATTATATTCACAGAGGCTGGATTAAAAGTACATTATCTGTTTTGAATATTTTTTTCTAAATGTTTTTTTTTTCTGTTTTACATTACGGTAACAATTGGAAATAGGATGATGAACAACACCGGGATGTCCAAAGGCGAACTGTCCGGAATGTTTTCGAATCAACAACCAGTTGGGGTTGATCCTAGTTCTGGCTCAAGCATACACAACCCAGTGAAGTTTTTTGACACAAATATTTTCTAAATATGTTTCTGATAAATGTTAGGTACATTTTCTGTACATACATGTATGTACAAAAACGCCAAGACCATAAGGAATTTATCATAGGAATGTATCTCAGTTTTGAAATATAACACATGTTCTTAAAAGCAGATTATTCTGTCTGACTGAAAAAAAATCCTTTTTTGACCTTGCAATGAGGCATATAAACCTATGGTCCATATTTATGAAACAATTATATTCATAGGCACACAAGATTAATGAAATGAAAACATGCAAATATGAAATCAATTGCTCGATTATTATGCTATTTACAGATTATGACCAGAATACAAACTATTTCTTTGATATTGCTCAAATGAGCAAGTGTAATGACATTGCCTTTTCTCTCAATGTAAACAGCATTTGTTTTGTGCTCACGGACATATATGCTATTTTGAAGACAGCATTTTGTTACAAGTTTTTGCTCCTTGTCTTATCGAGCCAGGTCTATTCTAACATCCACAAGACAAGTCAATAAACGGAATTTCAAGAAACTGTTGGCATTATATGGAGATAATGTCATACATTATACATATTATGGCATATTATTGATATACAATCGATGTACACATTCTTGTTTAGATTTTACTTTCGTACTAATAGCATGGATATATATTTCTCGTTGCATCGTTTTACGTTTTTCGAAATGACAAAATTTGTGACGTAATGTCTTATATGGTAAATCTTAATTTAAGCTATTGTTCTTTCTGACATTGGTCACAGGCGCAATGTCGCAGCAACGTCAATGCGTCATGTCTGAACGTCTTAGGTGTTACATCAATGTTTCTGGAAAATGAAACGTCAATATTACGTCATTCTTTTGATATATCCTTAAGTGGGATGACCTGAATAACAACGATCTAATATTTGGGACTGCTATAGAGCAAAATGACGAGAATCTCACGAGCTGTTCGCTAAAAAGGTGTTCCCGAGCAATTAATTCTCAGCTGGCTTGAAAATGTTGAGAAAATCCTTTCTAGCTTGGAAATTTGAGGAAAATCTTTTTTTGATAATAATAGTCTAATTCTCTAATTTGTTATGTGATTGGAAAGAATCCATCCCAAAAAGTCTCCGGCCAAAAAGTTTCCGGCCATAAAGTCTCCAGCCATAAAGTCTCCAAAAGTGACAGTATGTGCCAAAAAGTTTCCGGCCAAAAAGTCTCTAATCATAAAACATTATGTATAATATAAATGAACAGCAACGTAACTTTTTATTTCTACATTTAATCATAGATGCATAGGCATAACTACATCATTTACACGTATAATTGCTATCAGTAATCAGTAATAGCGAGTAGCACTAAAAATTAAACAGATAGCACTGATTAATAAACGAGTAGCATATATTAATAATCGAGTTGCTAGGTAACATATATTAAAGGGATATATATTTTATGCCTAAGTAGCACTTATCAATAAACGGGAGACATTTATTAATAAACAAACATATATCATTGGATTCCCTTATAAATCTTATACGCTCATAATCGGTAATAAACTAAATAAATATTTTTGGAAACGTTATGGCTGAAAACTTTTTGGCACATACTTTCACTTTTGGAGACTTTATGGCTGGAGACTTTATGGCCGGAAACATTTTGGCTGGAAACTTTATGGCACATCGTGTCACTTTTGGAGACTTTATGGCCGGAAACTTTTTGGCCGCAGACTTTTTGGGCGGATACCGATTGGAAATATACTTAGAAACGTTTCTTGTGTAATTACGATGGTTTGTCGTTTTACGAACACCATAAGGTAGAATAAGGCATTAAATGTGAAATACCATAATTCATCTATGTATTTATATAGTATATTGTTATTTCTTCTCCGTTGCTCGAATTGTAAAACCTTTAAACCCACGTTCGTAATCCGACGAAACCTCGTAAACGACCAGAAACAATGCCATATTTAATATTTACGTTTTCGGAAAAGGTATTCGCTTTCTGCTCCAAGCTGGCCAGAGAAATTTAAAACATCAACTTACTTAGAAAAGTAAATACATTTTAAACAAAATGCTAATGTTAAAATTTGATATTTTTCCGTTGTTCGTATTTGTTAAGCTTTTCGGGATGATTCTACAACTTTTTCAAAAATGTGTTCTGGGATGTCCTTCAAACATGAGTAAAACTTTGCCTAGTAGTTTTGATATGGACTGTATCCATATGTCATGTGCGAGGACAATTAGCTGCTATTGATGCGTTCCCAGTATGACAAAGAGCAGTTTTGGTTTTGAAATAATGACCCTTTGCATAGTATTGTCCTTTAGTGACATTTTATGGTTCCAATAGAAGGACACATTACCTGAGTTTTATGTAAGCTCGGTTGCACCGACAGGAATATGACCTTACAAAATAATAAAATGAGAATATGTATTTGAAATGTGTCATATATCAAATATTAGAGCTACATGGTAAGCACAACCGAATTTTAGTGAGCTCCATGCGTTATCGTACTTCAGCGTCATCGACACCAAAATACAAAAAAAAACACGATACACCATGGAACGGGACAATTTATCCATTGGTTTTTCATACTAGCACTATATAAATTCAGTTAACGCACTGACTTCTCATCTTAATAATGCACTTTTAATCTTTCGCGTTTTTTATTATTTGTTTGTGTGTTTAATTAATTGCATTGCATATTTCAATGATATAGATATTTTTCCAAATATATTCATATTTTTATTCACCTACTATTTTTAATTAGATTATGCATTTAATTTAAGGTCAACATGGATTCATACGAAGAAAATGGCGAATGGGAAATATACAATACAACAGTCACGCGCCATGAATTCTTCTTTGATTGTTGTCCAGACGAACGATTTGCCAACATCGTCTTTAATCTCTATTTGCGACGCCGCTATACTTTTTATATCATGAATGTCATCTTGCCATCACTTATGACATCTGGTTTGTTTTAAATTGAGCCTATGTTTACTATTAAAATCATACTTTAATTGCTTTCAATATCTCAATCATGCAGGGAATTAAGCATAAAAATATATATATTTACACAACACAGCATTTTTGTTTATGTTATTTATCAAACGATTTTTTGCAAATTGTATTAATATTGAATAATCATTTCAGGATGTGTTCTTTTTTAATTATAGATTGGGTTATTCCATATGTTTTTTCAACTTTATAGACACCATTAATGAATAGATTTACACATGATTATGCATCGTAAATATATACATGTTACATATTCCTTTTCCATTTTTTTTTTTCAGTTTTGCTCCTTTCCATATTTTTCTGCACTCCGGCCCAGAAAGTACAGATCGGGGTCGTTGTTCTGCTGTCCTTCCGCATCTTCCTACTTAACGTCACTGACAGCATACCCAAGACTTCAGATAATATACCTATATTAGGTAAGGTGGTATCTAATTTCCCGTGTATTTCATATGTTAGGAGTCGGTAAAAGTACAATGATTTCCGTTTTAATTCAAAATAATATAAGATAATATACCTATTTTAGGTAAGGGTGCATTCCATTTCCTGCGTATTGCATATGTTTGGAAAATGTATCTATATCACAATTTCCATTTCAATTTAATGTAACACCAGATACTATACATATATTAGGTAAGGATGCATTCCATTTCCTAATTACGAACATTGAATTTCGATTTCCTGTGGTTTAAATACATTGCATGTAACTGGGGATTTACAACAGCTACAACATATTATTTCCTGTTTATTGCATAGGTTGGAAGTCTTAATCAATAATACGATTTCTAATTTAATCTATTACATGTAGGCTAATATGTTTAGAGGCATAGGCGGGATTCATGTTTGTCAGGCGGGAATTCCGCCATCCCGTAATTTAACAAAGTCCTGATTGGTAAGGGTGCATTCCATTTCCTGTTCATTGCATATATTCATATTATTATATTGGGGTTTCAATTAAGACTTCCCTGCTTCATTTCAATCTCGTGTATGTAAATACGGAAACGGTAAAAATGCAGAAAGGTGTTGTAGTATTTTTTTTTAAAGGTTAAATTACCGTACTCACTGGAATGACGCATCCTCCTTACTGTATGAAATATTCCTTGCTCTCCCATCCATATCTTTCAATATATCGTCATGGCTGGGCTAAATGTAACATGAACTATGTTTCGTTTCTTCCCAGGAATCTACCTGACGTGTACCATGGCCATCACCACATTATCCATGGTTCTTACCGTCTTCGTTCTTAACTTACACCACATCACCGATCGCCCCGTTCCCGGTTGGCTCAAGAAATTCGTTCTCGTTTTCCTCGCTAAGATGATGTGCATGTGTCATTACGACCAGTACGCCATTGCTTACGAAGAAGAAAAAACCGAAACCAAAAACAAGTATCGTGTCATGCCTAATAAGAGTCTGGGCAAAGTCATTGGTTCCCAAATCGGACTCCTTAATGGCACTGTGGGACAGAGCAAGGAACAAACCAAACAATTATTACGCAAATCACGTCCCACACCCAGCGCAATGGAAAGTCAACACGGTACCAGCGCTGGAACCGCAACGCAATTTGGAAACCAGTTTTCGCCGCCACATGCTTTAGTGGACGATAATGAGGCACGTGTAAAAAGCGCGGGAAAAAAGATGGAGGAGGAATGGTCACGTGACTGGAAGCACGTGGCGGAAGTGATGGATCGATTGTTTTTCTGGCTATTCCTGTCGGCCATTGTTATTACTACGCTTCTGCTCTTTCATCCGCTCACCAAGGCTTATTTTCAACATGTAGTGAGCTGAGTGGGATTATATCCTATATACGGAATATATATTGAATATTACGCATTTTATATGTTGACTTTCTTTTTATGTACATTAAGTATTCATCTATTAGACTATATAGGCATTTTGTCAAGATACCTGAATCTGTGTAAATAATTATTATTTTTGAATGACTGATTAGATAAAGTTGATCATAAAGTGATAGCATAGATGTTTAAAAGCATGTACGGAGGGAGATAAAATATGATATCTAAATTATGAATGTCATTATTTCATTAAATTAAAATTAAATATGTTTAAGATTGCTGTTTCGTACATACAAGCGCACAAAGTATTTATTTCGTTTTGTTTTGGAAGAACACATGTAGCGCGATGAATCATTTATTCATTTTTCTTATAGTATTTATTTTATTCATTCAGCTTTAATAGCTATTTTTCTATTTAAATCTCTAAGCGCTTAGAGTGCATTCGACCTGGTCAAACTCACATTCAAACTTAGGCTCAAATCACTTAAAGTCGCTGGTTTGTGGGTGGGGGTGCGGTAGGGTTTTCATGGGGCACCGCGTTTTATTAACCCGCCCCTGCATCTTTTATTGAACTCTTGCATACATTTGTTATTTAAACATGTAAAACTTATGATTTAAGATGTCTTTTTAATTGCCTTTTAAGAAGTAACAGCGTTAACAATACATCTTAGATTTAGATTTTTCGCTTACAATTTGTCGATGATGGTCTATAGTGCATGCTTATTAAAATTAATGTCTCCGAAATCAAATACATTGATTATAATTCGATTTATGGAAAATAAAAATGTTACAATTTGTAAACATTTTGTATTTTTCAGCATATTAAGAAAAGCCATTTTACTGCGATTTGTATTAGCAATTTGTTGAAATGATGAAATGATGAAACGTTATAAGAATACATCTTGAAAAGTTATTGCTCACCATAGAATTATAAATAAACTCAACACAGCTTTTTATACTTGAATTTTATTAACAAAATAATATGAAAACATTTGGTATCACTAGCAAACAAACAGGACAGAACATAAACAAAACTTAACAAGCCCCGATCGTTTTTCTGTTATTTTTATTAAAACCAATATAAAGATGTTCATATATTTCGCGAATTCCAAACATAGCATTGGATTGCAAAATAATTATCTGATGTACGGCCAGAATAAAGGATTGAAAACAACTAACTGTTACCGTTAATCCAAATGAATGATACCTTTTAAATGATAATAATTTACAAAATATTTAAAGGCATATATAAACTTTTTCAAATCATTTCAATTAGGATCGTTTGGGATTGGGAGGAGAACTATTTTCAATACATTTTAATATAAAACATCTACAATAACCTATCATTCAAGATATCTTAAATACAAATGGAACACATTTTGAATGAGGTCATATATAGTGCACTATAACAGGTTTTTAAATGAAATGTATTCAGACTTAACTGTTGAACAAGCTTCGTACAATCTTTCTACCGAAGCCCAACGTATTCATAGAAGCTTACTGAATTGCTAGTATGATCAAATTTTCCTTCAGATCATTTAGTTGAAATCAAACCCATTTCCTTAAGAAATCAATTAAAATATGAACTACAATGGTTATAAATGTATAATTAAAATATTATTTTATGTTGAACCCTAAAACGTTTTATATCATAAAATATGTATGAGATATGTTCATATTTTCCATTTTTAGTAAGGACATACTGCGTTAAAAATAATGCGAACAATTACCAATAATGCCTAAATTATTAGCACATTATTGACACAAACTAAATCAATCAGACTAGCCTTTCATTATCAACCCAATCAAATCATCCACTAAAAGCCAAGTAAATGGAATTGTGATTGGTTGAAAACGCTCCAATGAAAACAGTTCTTCTTATTATGCAAATGAGGCAAATGCTGGGCGATGATCACGTGATAAGAACGTTCTGGAGCCGTGGCGCTGAAGCAATCTATTTCTGGGTCATCATTTTCACGAACTCTACAAAATGACAATAAATATTTGATAGAAAGAAGCATTTAAATTTATATTAAACAAGGGTCGAAATACTATTTTTATATTAGAACGCGACGTCGAAGGGTAGCTGACATGACGTCATTGATACGGGACGTTGTTTTACGAACTGACGTCGGATAACGTCATTCAACCATGTTATCTACACAACGCTAAAAAGAACGCCGAATATGTTTATGGCCAAATAACAACGCCCTTTCGAAGTCGCTAAAAAGGGACGATACGTATGTTTAAACCTGCAATCATAACGTGTGAGGAGCATGGAAAGATTTAAGTGTTAAATACAAACAGATGGTACTTACGTTTTCTAGAAAAAATGTAACAAATTTTATATATAAACATCACATTTATTTTGGCTTTGAACATGAGAAAGACGGAAATGGATATACACAAGAATAACCACTAAATCTGGGTTAGCAGTATTAAAATATACAACATTATACAGTTATTAAACTGCACTTATTTAATAAAGAAAAATGTGTAAGTGAAAGGAAATAAGTATTCGGTCGGAGGAAAACTTAAAAGTCCCAAAAACCTTGTAATCAACCTAGTTTATAGCTCAAAAAATACAATTTTCCTTATTTCTTGCTTAATCTATTGTACTACTTATGCCTAAATACACATTTGTATTCCATTTTCAAAGTATCTGATGAGGCGTGTTTATCTTTTAGAATCTAAAATAGCCTACATATATGCATGGTATATATCATGATTTAAGCCCATCTTCGCGGTCAGAAAGAAAAAGAAACACCGATACCATTTGAGTATGCCATTTGAATATCGCGGATCGTCATTAACTTAAATATTACATAATAAACAAAGCTTGATTAAAGCGATATTTAAGCATTTTGTGAAATATGGGCATGCGATAAAAGGCTTACCATACGCTGAGGTTTGCTTCTTTAACGAGATGCCATAATGAGCCCTTGAAGTCTAGATAGGACAAGTGCCAGATATGAGTACATATATAAGAACATATATAAGTAAATAAAGTAGTAGATCTACAGTGGCGTGCGCTTCTAACTTATCTATATCTTTATCATTAAACATAAGCGTTTGGCATTTAACGTTTAGCGTTTATTGTTAATTGGTTTTGGCTGGTACAAACGCTTAACGTTAAACGCTAAATGTTAAACGCTAAACGATAAGGAGATAGAGAAGTTCGAAACGAACGTCACTGTTTGTTTTATTCACACGTTTGCACCAGGAAAGTAGTAAAAACCCGTTCGGAATTCAGTTGTTTTGATTTGTGTATTAGCTTGTGTTTGTAGGTAGCGGATTCATATGAGCGAAAGAAGAGAGACCAGAGAGAAAACATTACTTTGTGTTATTATTTAGGACCGCATACATGTATCTAGTACTATTTGTTCGCTTATAGCGTACGGTGAGTTAACTTCAAAAAATCAAAGCGGAATTTCTTAATCAAGAATCGCATAAACCGAATGATGCAATTAATCGACACATTATTTAAGAAACATAATAAAATCGAAATATTTTCTTATAACAAAAATATATACATTGTTTATGCACTGTATATCTCCCTTTTGATTAGCAGAAATGTAGCTGCCATGATCATCCCGGCGTGACGTTTAATAGCATCATTTCCATTAATAGATGTTTGATTGCTTATTTCCGCTTACTGATCTTTAATTAAAATTGAGTTTGCGTCATTGAATTATATGTCACTTTGTAAACACACTCGTTTATTTCCATCGAAGGGTTCAGTGCAACAGTCCGTTGCATATAACAACAAACTCCATGGTTCTTTGAGCAACATTACAAGGTGCTTCTCCTGACTTGATATTGTTTTTATTGAAAAGAAATTGGAAGTATAATTTCTCTATAATTCATCAACATGAAAAGTAAGTGCCAGTTTCAAGA
>LQRL01166618.1:0-10200 GCA_001703475.1 Hydroides elegans
TCAAACTTATGCATTGAATAATTAATACTAACTCAAACCTACACAAATGGAAAATTATCCAAAATCCCAACTGTACACTCTGCTTAGACAACAAAATCGACGATATTTAACACGCTTTAATTGAATGTCCCTGGACAAAAGATAAAATACAGACTACACTAATCTTGACCCTGACCAAATCTGGGCTAAAAATATATGCCCGACCAAATCATTATTCGGGGTAGATAATAAATCAGTAAATAATTCAATTTTAATTGTAAAGCAATGCTTACCTAAAGTAAGAAGTGGTAAATATTCTTTTCATTGAAAACCTCAAAGGAGAAATTTATCTTAGAATCCTGAGTGATAGACAATTCTCAAAAGTCATCAATTTTGAATCTAAATGGTCGGCTAACACCTCCTTAGTAAATGAAAGTGTACAGTATAGCATAATTTCACATTAAATTATTTTTGTGTTGTCATTGTCTAAGATATTGTATGATATAAAACATACCGAAAAAATATTTTGTTAATTCTGATGAATGAATATGTAACGTTTAAGTAAGGCAAGGTGCTGCGCCACCTATCTAATGTTCTGTTTTGTACTGTGATCTGTCGTGAGTGTGAGTATAGTGTGAATGTGAAACTGTATACAAGTGTGCGAGAATTTGACGTGGTGTACGTTGTAACCCGTGAAAAGTTGGGTTTAAAAATGCAAATAAAAAATTTAAAAAACAAAAAAAAAAACATTTGTTTTATCGCTAGCGAGGAGAGTAGCAATTTCTAAATATGATATAGGTAACAGAGTTGGAAAGTATATGGTTTTATTATTAAATGAAAATATAAAGCCTATTATTCATGTATAATATATTAGTGGATATTTTTTTATATTGCGAATTAGTTTTTCATGTGAGAAAATGTGATGTGTGGCCGTTTGGTTGGTATAAAAATGTAACTAGTTGATATTAAACTGGCCTTAGTAGCAAAACTCAGGGGTAGAATGTGTTTTAAATTACATTTTCATTCAAATGTTCGAGTCGACATTTTGTTGAAACATCGGAGTATTACCCCTCACCGTTGTTTAACTCACACACAGTATTTTTTATAAAAAATTGTTAAATAACCCGCTGATCCTATACAGATAATAGCTGTACAGGATTATAACGGAAGAATGACAAAGGTAAGATAGATTCTAGGACAACGCTGGCCTGGAATTTTCGAGAAAATTCATTAAAGTTTGGAAACTTGATCAGTTTGAGGAACCGACTTTTTATTATTTTTCAATTTTCACAATAAGTAAAATCATTTTTTTTTAAATTTGACATAGAGACTTTTGCATCTCATACGGTTATTCCTTTTGTAATCTTTGAACATCATTTGCAGTAGATCCAGGCCTAGATCCCTCGATTATCTAAAAAAATGATAGCTTACATCTTATTATTATTTCTTTTAATATTTTTTTTTGAAAATGAATTCTTTAAAATATTTTGTTTTTTTTTATGTTCAACAAAATGGGGTGCAACTAAATGTTTGACATTTCCGAATCAAAATAGAAAAGAGTTTTATTTATCATATGCGCCTGATTATATCAAATCAATGGTCATATCACAGTACCCTATTTACAACCATATGCACATGCAGGGGCATGACTGGTAGATTATGAAACAAAAGTCTATCATATGAATTCGCAGTCATTTTGTTTTCAAAATAAACACTATAATGGCAACAAATAATATTGTGTTATCGATTTTTTTGCATTTCGTTCAATCATCTAGAATAATATAGGACCTTGGTTTTCAATTGAACACCGCATTAAAAAAGACAAGAGATTTTTCTTTTATTTAAGAATGTGCACAGTCAAGCGGAGAATTATTACGAACAAAGTCAAGAGCCATGATTCGAAAGGGACAAACAAGCGAATATCAAGTCAAATGATATGAATTCAAGAGAAAAGTTATATAACGAACGTTTTACATGTTTATTTTTCGAAAAAAGGCAACATTAAAACCTATAAACTTTGTGAAGTCTTATAGAAATAACATAAGAATAATAATATTGATGTATCCGAATCCACGCTCGTTCAACTATTGTATAAGCTTGGTTTGAATATAAACAAAACAAATTAGCAGGGGAAATAGTAAAATGATTGAGATGGTAAGGGCAAAATCTATATACTTCCATCAGATTAAAGAAAACTCTGTCTACCCGATGCGTCCCTGGAATTTTCGAGAAAATTCATTACAGTTTGGAAACTTGAGCAGTTTGAGTAACCGACTTTTTATTATTTTTCAATTTTCACAATAAGTAAAATCATATTTTTTTAATTTGACATATAGAGATTTTTTGCATCTCATACGATTATTTTTGCATTCTTTGCAATCTTGGAACTTTCTTAGCAGTAGATCCAGGCCTAGATACGGTGATTTTCTAATAAATAATATCTTATATTTTAATAATTATTTCTTGTAATAATTGTTAAAAAATGAAATCTTAAAAATCTTATGTTTTTTTATGTTCAAAAAATTGGGTGCAACTGAATGTTTGACATTTCCGAACCAAAACAGAAAAGAGTTTTATTTATCATATGCGCCTGATTATATTAAATCTATGGTCATCTCCCAGTACCCTATTTACAACCATATGCGCATGCAGGGGCCTGACTGGTAGATTATGAAACAAAAGTCTATCATATGAAATCACAGTCATTTTGTTTTCAAAATATACACAATAATGGCAACAAATAATATTGTGTTATCGATCTTTTGCATTTCTTTCAATCATCTAGAATGATAAAAGACCTTGGTTTTCAATCGAACACCGCTTTAAAAAAGAGGCAAGTGATTTTTTTATTGTATTTAAGAATGTGCACAATCAGGCGGATAATTATTACGAACAAAGTCAAAGGCCATGATTCGAAAGGGGCAACCAAACGACTATCGACTCAAATATTATGAATTGAAGAGAAACGATATATAACGAACGTTTTATATCATAACGCTCGTTCAACTATTGCATAAGCTTAGTTTAAATATAAACAAAACAAATTAGCAGGGGAAATAGTAAAATGATTGAGGTGGTAAGGGCAAAATCTATATACTTCCATCAGATTAAAGAAAACTCTGTCTACCCGATGTGTCTCGGGCAAGCATCTAGGAACCCAACACCAAACGACCATTTGTCCTTATGTCGAGAACCTATGGTCAGAGATAAATGAAATCAAAAAGCAAATGAAATCGAACGAAAGTAAATCAAATATTGGTGAAAAGGAACGTGAACTATCATTTTTACAAAGTGTTTGATAGAACAAAGGAACGAAATCAAACAAGAGTTTGTGCGTCTTAAAAGACTACTCACAGCGGAATAATTTGCTGTTTTTGGACTACCCAAAGCTAGAGGAGAAAACTGTGTTCAAATAGTGGATGAGATCATCGGAACGCACATGGGTTTTCCAGGAGCATGGCGTGAAATTGACAAAGCATACCGCTTTGGTAGCTACCAAAAGACGCAACGCAACGCCAGACCCATTATAGTGCTCATTGTCTTGATTAGCGCAAAGTAAACGACCCTGAGTAGGAGTTCAGGCCTTAGAAATACCCCTTTCGGAGGAGAGCCAAAGGGCGAGTTCAGTGCTACACAAGGCCCGGCGAGTTGGAAAGGAAACGGACAAAGGGTGAAAAGTCAAGGGAACAAAGTTGATCTTCAAGGGAAGATCTTTCGGAGTCGACAACATCGAAAGCAGCGGTATCCCAGTCCACAAAATCCACCAGCGTGAATCTTCAAATCCTATCGG
Organism: Hydroides elegans; assembly: GCA_001703475.1. Taxonomy (NCBI): domain Eukaryota; kingdom Metazoa; phylum Annelida; class Polychaeta; order Sabellida; family Serpulidae; genus Hydroides; species Hydroides elegans. The sequence continues at coordinate 3,770 of LQRL01166618.1, forward strand.
TTTATTGGGATACCTCAGCCCTCTATCGACTTTCTACCACTGTGACCTTGTGGTTAATAGTGTCAAATACAGAAGTGTTGAGCACTTTTACCAAATGCGTAGGAAAAATTTCCAACGAGCATAAGCTTGTAGCAAAGCTTCACTCCCTGGATACAGCACGCGAAATGAAACAAATCGTGAATGAGTTCAAACCGATCCTGGTAAACGTGCCAATCCTCGTCGAAGAGGATGACCTCGCGATTATGAAATCAGTGCTCGTCGCTAAAGTCTGTAGTGGTCCCCTCCGCACATTTCTACTCTCCACCGGCAAAAAGAGAATCGTGGAATGTAACGCGCACGACCGGTTTTGGAGCTGCGGACTACATTTGGATAATCCTTCCTGTCTTTTCTCGAGCATCCTGGAAAGGTAAAAACAATCTGGGAAAGCTCACTGAAGCTGTCCGATTGCAGGCGACCAACGAAAACCGTGAGTAACCTCTCATTGCCATCGTTTTCAAACAGAATCGGACCACCGAACTGGCATACCACGTCGCACTTATCAGAACAATCTCAATAGTGAATATTTCATAGACATTCTGCTATGAAAGCTTAAACCAGGTTGAACATTTTTCATAGACCACAAAATCAATAATATCAGTTGTACTCCATTGATTTTCAAGCGCGATAAATTTCTAGGAAATTATAACGTAAATCTTTATACCGAGGCAGTTTCAAAGAAATTAGACTACCCGTATCATTCGTTTGTTATTCGACCAAGTTATATATTAAGCATACTTATTCATATATATTTTTTACATATATGGTCAATACGAAGCTACCATGAACTTTAACTACAATGGGAAAGATATATTGTGCTTCTTGGAGGGTTTTTGAGTTTGTTTCCTTAGATTTACATTATCAATTTTAAAATAATATTGAAGATACCTGTCTATATGACCTAAACACGATAAAAAAAGTAAACGAACAAGGTATGTGACGTTGCAACGGGGCGTTTGGGACGGTATTTTGCTTGTGCTGTGTCGATGTTTCAGTTATGATAGCGCATACGTCGTGTGTTTCCCGATAACTGGATGTCAAATGCGTTTTTAATGTCAAAATGCGTTTTTTTTACTTAGAATCTCTTGTATTTCAACTAGACTAAACGTTATAGATATTGGATCTTTCTATATGTATTTTATATTTATATTTTCTACATAAAGGATATATATACTTTGATACGTTTTATGTTATTGAACGTTTAGACCAATGTGCGGCGCTAGCAGAACAGCTTGCTGGTGTTGTTAAGTCACAAATGGGCTCCAGGCGTTTGTCGGATATAACAATATTATATGTTCCTACATATAAACACTATATAAACACTGATCCATCAGGCATTTATATTAAATCACTTTATCGAGGAACTTTACTAAATATTTTTTTTCAACATTCAACGTAATAATTTAGTGCATTACAAATCTATTTAAAGACAAAGTATTGGTATCTCAACAGGGCTATATGGCATTTATAATATATCTATCAACAATGTTGCTATATATGTTTTATTTTCATTGTCAAATAGGTCTCATGTGTTCTTGAATGCGTGAATGTGTTCGCTTTAGAACTATCTTATTGGAACATCCTGCATTCATGGCTGAATGTAAAATATTATCGTGGAACATAACGGGAGGTCGCAACCTTGACAAACATCTTAGTATATTTAAGTATATAAAAACACTTAAACCAACTATTTGTCTACTACAGGAAACACATGAACTAGAAACCGATTTGGACACATGGGAATCAAACTGGGATGTAGGAAAAATCTATATTTATCCTGGTTCTTCTAGAAGTGCTGGTCAAGCATTTTTAATTAACAAAGACATAACTTTTTTAGAGCATAGAATTGTAGTAAGAGGAAGACTTCATACTTTAAAATTCAAGATAAATAACTACATGCTCACAATAGCGAAAATTTACGCTCCAAATTCAGATCATGACCGAATAGCATTTTTTTTAGTAAATTATGGAATTATTGGTTTCCTATGACTACGGTAACCAAACAATATTAGGGCGTGACTTTAATGTCACAATGGGAAAGGAAGATAAATTTGGGAGATAGGAGAATAATCCGAAAGGCCGAAACAAATAAAAAGACACAATGAAAATATTTTATCTGAAAGATATCTGGAGAGATAGAAACAGAGACCTGAATCATTATACATGGAGACAACCTTCCCCATTAATTAGATTACTTCTTGATTTCTTTTTAATCCAACACAAGTATCAAAACTTAGTAACCTCTTCAAAAATTATTCCCGGAGTGAAAAGCGACCATAAAATAATTTAAATATCACTTAAGATGAAATATCATAAAAGATGATCTGGTTTTTTGAAAATGAATTCAAATACCTTAAACGAAGCAATTTACACAAGAGACATGTCATCATCGATTAATCAAATTTGGGATGACAATTCGAATATAACTGATGTACAAACACGCTTTGACTATCTAAAATATACAATAATTGAATATACAATACAATATTGTAAGAAAAGAGCTAAATAAAAGACAAAAAGAAGCAAAATTAATTCATAAACTTTAAATGCTAGACATCAAAATATGTTACCTTACGGCTTCAAATAAAAACGTATCACATTATCATGAATTAAACACAGTATTAGAATTATAACTGAGGAGAAAGCTAAAGAGGCCTGGGTTAGATCCCGGTCAGGATTCGTGGAAAAACACGAAAGTAATACTTATTTTTTCAATAAATCTAAAGAATCATTTGAAAACAAAACTATAACGTCATTGGATGTTGATGGCAATTTTAATTTAGACATATTTCTATCAAAGGATGGTAACTTTTTGAATATCAAGAAAGCAAAAAGCAAAGATTTTTATCAATATTTTATGAACAGCAAGGTTGACCGCCCACCTCTCTGAACCGATGGCTTCAGAAATTCAGCGTTGCAAACGAAATAGTTATGAATAGCATGAATTTATGTCGCCGTTCGACAAAAGAGCCACAATTGATAGCTTTTCAATTTAAGATCATACATAATATAGTTAACTGCGCTTCAAATCTAAAGAAATGGGGAATTCGGGATTCAAATGCATGTTCCTATTGTAAAAAGAGAAATATAGACAGTGATGATACTTTGGTGCATGCATTAGTGGATTTCCAAACAACGAATGAATGGTTAAAATCAATAAACATTGAAATCAATAGCCCTACCATACAGAATTTATGTAGAGACGAGTTTTTGTTTGGTGTACACGATAAAGCTGACAATATGTTGTGCATTATAATCAAAAAGCATACATGTGATATTCGTGGTCAGTAAATAGACTTTTTTATTGAAACCTTTTGAAAAAACAGTATTTAAGTATTGTTGCAGAAAAAAAAACATGTTAAGGGAAAGACAATTTTCCTTGAAATGGTCAAACTATTGTGTACTTGTCACGAACAGTTGTAATTATTTTACGAATTATCCATAACTAAGGATAAACTTTATATGTTTACATACTTTTTAATTGTATCATTGGTATTTCAATTTTTAAAATGTTCTTAAAGCAATTATGTTGTTAATGTTTTGTCCTGTATATGTATGTCCAGTAGTGTCAGTATGAATGATGTGTCACACATGTTTATAATATAATGAAAAAATATATATAAATGAAATTTTAAAAAATAAATTGTCCTTATTCTGCATAAAAATGAGCCGCATTCAATTTTTTAAAAGGAAATAAGTGAGGATACTTAATATGAAAATGATTTAACTAGCTTGCAATTGTCAGATAATCTGTAATTTGCAAGTAATGATGCATGTATATTTTTTAATATTCGACAGTACTTGCGTGTTCAAGTTGGGTAGAAAAGGAGAAACAGTCCAGCTGGTTTGGAAAAAGCAACACTTTTTTGCAAATTGTTAATGTTCAAAAACATTGATTTGTTGTTCTTTGTATTTTTAAAGTTGGTTTTAGTTGGTTTAACAACTTTTTGAAAAATATGTCGAGGGGTGCCATTCTTATATAAAAAATGTGTAAGATCAGCCAGTTTTCCTTAGTATGAGATAAAGAAATATGTCAATAAAGGTCCGAAGAGTCCGCTTAATTCACATAAAACATATATTCTGAATAATAAGTGCAACGATGTAAAATGGTCAGAAATTATAAGTAGACTGTCCAAGGCCAGTAGGCCACAACTTGTTGAAGGCAAAGGGAGACGTCGCATTCACATTCACAAAAGAGTTTGGGTCTGAAGTTGTAAATCACGACTTCTATATATAAAATGGGTTGATGAGTATAAATTTGTACTTTATTACGCACTTGAACATACCCATATAACAATCTCAAAAGGTGAAAATTAAGGTCTTGAGTTATCTATTTATGTGCATTTCATAATACTGTCGTTATCAGCTGTTCTGATATCGGTCCATGTGAATGCTTAACTTAATTGGCCGCGGCGATTCCCGTGGCGGAGATTGCGATAACGTCAAGCATCTACTTGGACACGGTGATTTCCGTGGCGGAGATTGCGATAACGTCAAGCATTCAGGTGGACGCGGCGATTCCCGTGGCGTAGATTGCGATAACGTCAAGCATCTACGTGGATGGACGCGACGATTCCCGTGATTGAGATTCCTTTCACGCTATACATCCACGTGGACGCGAAGACGCGTGACGGATATTCCTCTAACGTTATACATCCACATGGACGCGACGATTCCCGTGACGGAGATTCCTTTCACGTGGACGCGGCGGTTCCCGTGGCAACAATTCCGCCACGGAAATGTCCTGGACTACATTGCCATGGCCAAGGCCACACAGAGATGGCGGACAACCCTTGGACGCAACTGGTTTCTTCCAAATCATGGATTTACTAATCCCCACAAGCTATGGAAGGTTTTGATGCGGCGGCAAAGAGTGGCAAACACGCATTGAATGACGCACACTTACATGGTCCAGACATTGTCAAAGATCTGGTTGGCGTCTTAATGCGGTCGTATCGCGCTTGCCACAGGCCTCAATGTCTAATCAGGTCAAAGAGACACCTTGCGTTTTCTCTGGTGGGCAGGGAGTGACAACTTGCATTCCTCAATAAGCTACAAATTGACGGCCCATGTGTCCCGTGCAACATCATCTTGAGTTGCTCAGCCTTTCCAGGCGAGAATTTCAAAACCCACGGGGGATTTCGCCACAAGTGTCGCAGGTACAGTTATGAGGTCATTCTATGTTAACGATTATCTCTAATCTATAGACATAATTGACGAAGCTATACGGCAGATTGAAGGCCTCACTCGAATACTTGCTAATTGCTTGGGTTCTCCATAACTATTCTAGGCTGACTCGGTAACATTTGTTTTTGCTTTGCCATATTCTGATTTGACTCTTAGACTAGGATATTATAAAACTTTTTATAACACTTATTATTTTCTGAACTTAGAAACACACAATAAAGACACAAATGACGAGGAAAACAATGCAACTGACACAGAAGACGAACATGGTACGTAAAGTTTTAGTTTTTTAGTTTTTACAAACAAAAAAGATGCCTCAGGCGAGTGGTTCAGAATCGGCAATTTCACATGTTCACATGTTCACATGTTAGCAATAATGTATAGATCCAGAAAACGAAGATAGATAATCTAGGCTGACATGGTAACTTTGGTTTTTGCTATATTGTGATTCAACTTTTAGGTTAAGAAATCATTAAACTTATAACTTTTTATTATCTTCTAGACCAAACACCGAACGATGACACCGTACAAACTGTACCAATGGAAGGGATTGGGTGAGTATCGCAGTAGAGTAAATATTCGATTCCATAGTAAAAATATGATGACAAAATACATGACAAAGCAATAACTAACCCTTGGGAAACGTTGATGAGAGTATGTTTTGTTTAATTCCCTATTAGATTTGTTGAACCTCAATGAATTTGGATACCGTAAACAAATATGCTTTAAAATGGTGAATCAACTCTGTCTAACTTTGATTCTGCTATATATTTTAAGGTTTTAGATGTTTAAAAGAAGTAAATCATTGAACATGCCTACATGCTACTTATTGAAGTGGCTAAGCAAAGTTTACAATCTTTTCAAATGTCTTGATATTTTTTATGTTAAGTGCTTTTTTTTCATTTTAATTGGTTGTGTTATTAATAATAAGTTGAATGCGTATAAAATTATAATTTTTATTTATATAGATACGGACACAATGACTCAGTAGTCACGGGCAACCAACAGGGTACGTGAAGTTTTAATTATTTTAATTTTGTACAATCTAAAATGGTGTAGCATGCGAGCTGTTCAGTATTGGTAATTTCTTAAGATCAAAATTGTAAAAATTATAAGTCAAAACTTCGCGAGGCTCACACCTTTGTATGATAGTCATAACACTTCAGTAAACCAAAATATATATTGCAATGTGACCATCAACTGATTAT
>LQRL01166623.1:18050-30310 GCA_001703475.1 Hydroides elegans
TTTGTAGACAGAAAGACATGGTATTGGACCCCGGCCTTATATCCCTGACTCCTGCGTTCTATCATTTTAGTTTGACATCTATATCGATGTATCCAAAAAGGGAGACATAGTTCCGGGGCATGCTCCACATCTGATTTTTGTCTCTTTTTCAAGGTTAAAATTCCAAAGATAATCTTTGTTACAACCAATAAAACTGGTTCCGCCGCTGGTTCAGATTGGCCAAGCGATTGAATATAATAGACAAGAACAAGAGATTCAGATAAGTGAGACAGATTTCCAATAGAACCGCGACGACGCACTGACCCGAACGCGACCCCCAGTCTCAGTGCTATGACAAATTAGCACCGAGCGGAAACACTTCCGTGTTGGAGAAAACATTTAAGATGTTGACTCAGAGAGAGGCACGCAAATGGAAAGGTACCGCGAATAAACGATATTTGAGGTACTACGCACCCACTATGTACATGATGTCGTGTGCAATAATTAAGCCAACTTGTTTTTGTTTTTTTTTTCAGAAAGGGATTTTTTGTAAAAAAAAAAACACGGAATCATGTAAACTCATTTTCAAAAAGGAAAAGGCAAGAAGTCACATCATTTTAAACGGGAGTAAATACTATTTCGGTGCTTTCGGATTCATAACAGGTATGTTTACGCTTCCAACAAGACACGAAAATGAGGGAGCGGGTGCCTAGATGCTAAACAAGTGATCCGTATATGACCCTATTGGTTTTCCGAAAAGCACTGTGCTCAATCAAAGCAAAGGGATTCAAGGAAACCGATTTAAGCATGAACATATTTTCAGCAATATCAAATGATGTTAAGAACAGTAGATCTAATTTATTATTAAAATGGTATGTAACGGCATAAAATAAAACATAATATAATCGGGATGAATCTATCAAGATTTAATTGGAGACAAAATACAAACTCCGATCTCACTGGCATTTAAATTACCAATCTAAACATAGAAGCAAAATCCAAAGAGACCAAATATAACAGGAAGCACTTCTGGCTAAGATATTAATAGAATGTCCGGTGCACATTAAATCGGGATCTCAAATTAAGACAACAAAAATCCCATTTTATGAATGATCACATCGAAAATCCCAATGCATACCAATTGAAAATTAATGTGCTATTTCGAAGAAAATCCAATACCATAATACACATGATTCGATAAGATAAACGATTTTCCATCGTGACGAAACACGAAAACAAGCATTATCAGATCCGTCAAAATTGCATCACTCAGCCCCCTGGGACCAGTCTACCGGAACTTGAATCCGCAAATCTTTCAACGACGAAGGCCTTTATGTCTTTACACTCTTAAAGCGGAAAATTGGGAAAACCCATGAAAAAGGTGACACAGTCTAAAAGCTGTGATCCTGGGTCATCGTGACCATAAGCAGCTATGTCACTAAAAATATTTTAAAGGTCACTTTGAAGTTTCGCTTTTATTCCATATTTATTCAAGGCATGGCTATCACACACAGGTACAACTATGTTAATGATATTGAGTATGTTTTAAAGGAGTTTGATCATTCTCAAGTGTTATTGAAAAAAGGCTACAATAACGAGAATAATCTATCATAATGATTGTTTATTGACATTTATCATACTCAAATTTCATTCCATGGCTATTTCAGTGCAAAACGTAGTCATGATTTCAAACTATGTATCAATGATATCATTTTGTAAATGATCTTCTTTGTCTTGAATTCTATTGCAATAAACAAAGGCATTTCTGACCGCTTTCACCTAAATAAATATATTAAAACATCAATTTTTACTCTTTAACACATACTCATACAAACAAACAAGTGCGATACCCTTACAATGAGAATCAATCCGCGTATCATCTCTTATCATTGTATTTCCCCGAATGAATACGAAGTCATGATACGAATCCATAAGCATGCAAAGCACTGTTTAGCACCGTGAACAGTTGCAACGGGACACTTCATTTACGCCGCATTGACTCCTGTGCCGCCAAGCAAAGCGTCTGAGACAATTAACCGCGTTACCGCCCAGAGGCGTTGATATATTATGGAGCCGATGAAGCCATTTTCTAAGAGTGACCATGATTACCCTTGGCCATTTAATAACATGACCGCCCCGAAATTGTAAATAGGAGCAATCCATGTTTACCAACAAATGCCAGAATCCCGCGCATGCGCAATGCTCTGGGTGGCAGAAGTACCCAAATAGAGCGGGATCCATAAGCAACAACAGTGTTGCAACCAAACTTTAAAGTTGATTTTATGCTTTAAGGTAGCTTTAATGTGATAGAAAATGAAATATCTATGAACTCGTTTATCATTTGAATATGTAGACACTATTTTGAAATCTTACAATATGAAGATTGTGAAAATGAGGGACTTCTATTATATCATTATTATCATTGATATACGTCGTTCTATTTAACCCGAACGCTTGAAATATATTCCAAAAATATCATTAGGTAACTACGAACCTAATATCAATTATTGTTTATATTATTTGCTTAACCTCGAAAGTAAATAACAGCATATTTCAAGTAAATCTTAAGCTATTATAATCACCAAAACAGTTCATAAATTATATATATTATTAGGGTGTTATATGTAACCGGATCTTTGCATTAGTTTCATTCAGAATTTCTTAAACATTGTTTTGGGCAAATATTACTTAGTGACAATGGTAGAAAGGCTAAAAATACAGTTTATTGATTGTTCATGGACTGTTCATGGACAACGATCTTCAGAAATATGTTATAACGTAGCATACCCAACGCATCTTCTCAGCATTCAAAACAATGTTAATATTTCTTTGGTTCATATCCATAATATTATAAAGCAATTTAAATCCATAAGAATTGTGTGTTATTGTACGACATATATATACATTATTATCCTGATATTTTGTAACTTAAACTATTCATTTAATGAAACTTCATAGACATCATACATGTATATCCACAGTCCTGACCTTAACTTTACCGGTATTTTTCAAAATGGAAATTGGCGCTTAAATATAGCGAAACGAGTATAAATTTAGGTGTCTGGATAAAAAAAAATGTGACATCTCATGGCCAAACTTAGCTGGAAAGCGAGGACTGGTGATAAGAGAATAAGAAACTGCTTTTATTTACGAAGAAACATGCGGGAAAACGGCATTATAGACCTATTCCTAATCTCCAATTAAACTGCTTATAAATTCTCAATTTCATGGATATTTTTAATAAAACATAGTGTATGGTGATGAAGAAGGGTTGGAATGTAGATAATCTTAATCTAGCAAGTTAAAAACCGATCAGAACACCACCATTTTCATGTTCAAACTACGTATAAATTGGTATGAAATCATAGCAGAAAAACAGCTCAAGCCACCCGGAACACTTTAGCCCTTTAAAAAGCTGCTATGTGACGTCACGCGGATTGTAGCTATAGCAAGACACTGCATTGATGATATCGGCGTCTAAACAAGGCATGGTTATCACTGTGGATAAACAGCGCCGGAGTTCACTGCACGTAACATTGATAAAACGGTGTTTTCTAAGTACATAAAATTTCATCGGAACTTCATCGTTATACACACAACATTATGAGTTTTTTTTTTTTTGTTTCAAATCAGTGAAATTACCAACAATATTTCCAGAAACGATCAAGATGTTTACTAAAAGAGGCACAATTTCAAGGAACTCAAGGATAAGGTTACCAAAATCGAGCTTTAATAGCATGGTCTAAGATATAATTTACAACCACCATGACAATGAAATTGTCCTTTTCCGAAATTTCTGTACCTGTATATTAAAAATTGAAAGTCAACATTAAATACAATGGAAAAGGATTCTTTTCAATATCCTATTTAAAATAATAATATTTTTATTCCTTCATACGTTGATGAATAACTAATAATTTGGGTTACACAAGATTGACAGAAATATGAATGATAAACGTAAGAGATTGAGTTTAATAAAGCCACAGTATACATCAATGTGAAGTTTCCTTATGTGCCTGTAATATGAAAAGAACATATTAAGAATATCTTACTTTCTTGGCATGAAGGAAACGAGGAAATTTTAAAAATAGGTAACGATTTACGTCCAATGTGTAACGTTGCTATGGGAGTGACATGAAATGTATGCCTTGGGGTGAAGATTTAAGGAATACATATACCTATGCCTATTTCCTCAATCTTCTTTTTTTCTTCAATAACGTATTTTTAGTCTAGTACATTTTTGATAAATTTCATTTTTATAATTTGAATGATTTACTGATAAAACGATAAGCAAACCAAGGTTGCATCACCCAATCGCCCAATCACATTAACCTTGGGCGACCTACAAACGTGTATACATATGATATTATTACTTTTAATATTTAATAACTTTAATGTAACCCACCGCGTCACTATTATGTCTGCTCCGACTGGCTTTCATGTTGAGGCTGTATGGATCCTTAGGTGCGTCAATCTGCAGCATCTGAAAGTCACCCCAGCCGGGTAGGTGCACCAGGCCGTTCACAGAGAGCGTCTGGCCGCGCACATATCCCGACACCTTTAGTGTGCCAGTTGAGCTCTGGAAAAAAAAAGAACAGAAATTTAGCATTATGCATACCTTTAAAGGTGAAATTGGCCGATGACAAAATGGTGTCACTAGGAAAGTTCTATAAAAGTTCTGTAAAATATGTGTCTCGGTTTTTTTTTGTCAACAGATAAGGAGGATGAAGGAATGAAAATATATTCGCATGAACAATGCAAGAGTTCTTTTAATAAGTACGGATATAAATCATTCCTAAATACATTGTTCATCTAAAGCGATAAAAATAAGAGTTTCAAAATAGCAATCAAATGTCATTTTTTATATCGAATTGCGAAGGTAAGCCTTAAACTGCCGATGTAAAAAATATCTCCCCGGCAACTTGTGAATGACAAGAGGCAACGCCCGCTATTTCGATGAGATCGCAGATGACTCCAATGTACCGACGTAATGCAATAATAGGACATGTTTCGCTCATCGATAATAAAGCAACTCAAATTTGGCAGTTAGGGTATGAATAGTTCAGCTGATTCTTTTTCATTATTCCGCGATAAAAAAATCCGACTTTTCCTATCAATGGAAAGTAATTAAATACATTTGTCTGATCTGCAATGCATTTTTGTCTGATATATATGCATAGAAATGTAGATACGGAACACAACATGGACGAGTGCATTTTTATACCTTTAAGGAATCATTTTACTCGAAGTAATTATCTGATTACTTTGATTCTTTGCAATCAAACAAAATAATGCACACATGAAAACTTAATTGTGCAAAATGACGTCGTACAAGACTTTCAATGAGCACAAAATAATAGCTGAATTATAGCTGAATCAACGAAGTCTCTGAATCTACACCTTCCCAAAACTCGAACGAGATATGGAGATCCTTCAAAAAAGCAGCACCAGAACTCTGGAATAGTATACCCAACCACATACGAGAACAAGCAAGTTTTAGTTCCTTCAAGCGTTTATTGAAAACCTATTTGTTTAAGGCTTCTTATAATTGTTAACATGTATCGTAGTATAATTCGCTAATCAGTATTAAGTACATTCATATTAGTTTTATAAGTTATTTCTATTTTAATATAATGCATATACATTGTTGCGCTTAGTGGCTTTGCTTAATAAGCGCGTTATAAATGACCCGCAATAAATAAATAAATAAATCTTACCAAAGAATTGTAATGATACTTCATGATTTGATGTTTTGAGCAACTGAGGACAATGCGTTGATACTTGACCGCAACGGATAACGTAATAGGAGAGATAAAGGGCTGAGGTCTTAGGTCCGTCCAGCGCGCGTTTTCGAGGGTCTAGTAATCCATATATTGGCGTCAAAACATGGTAGTTGAATAACTATTACATGCCTTTATTTCATAGTATTTAGATAAAGTTCTAAAATATGACACTCACTTATTTAGGGGCTTTAATACAGAGGACCGAATTAACGGTAACTACGTTTGACCCTGTATTGGCCTATTAATTCTATATAATATATGATTTCTGTGAGTAAAAATCTGCGTTACAGATGATTAAAATGCAAAATAGAACCTACGAGATTTAAATGTTTACAAAATGTGAAAATAAGACTATGTTTGATTAAATCTAGAATCTAGTATTCCTCCGGAATACATATGGCCCGTTACTCCCAAATTAGTGATGCGGTCACTCATCACATGAAATCACTTTTTGTCTGTAACTACGTCATTTAATAGAGATATGAATCTTACAAGAAATATCACCAATATAATTATCTGATTAAGAAAATTTGACAGTTTTGGGTCGGTAAAACTAAAAGCTAGATGTTACAAAAACATGTATATAATGTGTGGAAGTTCTTAAAATTGTTGCAGGCCACATGCATGAGAAAACAACTCTCATAACTGTTATTGATAGAGATGTGGATACAGATGTCTCAAAATTCTCCTTATCATGAGGAAACCAGGACTATGTCCGGTTCATAATAGGCATAGTTTTAATTGTTTTTTTTTCATACCTATACCGATAAAGGATACCTATTTATCTAACTTATATGGAATCGACCACATTTATTATTTTACGGCTTAAATAAAAGTCAGGGTGGCCACACAAAAGTCAAAATAATATTTCAGGTGTTTTCCAGGTTTTTCCAGGTTCGATTCGAAAAATTCCAGGTTATTATAAATGACACATCCCACCCAGAAATGATACTTTTAGGACCGGTGCAAGAAATTGCAGCTCAAAATTCAGATACATAAATTCAAGCTAGTATTGAATATAGATATCATACAACTCAACCAACTATTTTAGTAAAATCCCCCAGGTTTTTGGACGGCTCATCAATTTTATCAAATCTTAATATATTTATTTTGTTTTATTTATTTGTAACTTTGAATCGGACTCCGGGTCCACATATTTATACCATATCACGACAATTCAAATGCTACAACTATTATATACATTATATCAATGTCTCATCAATTTACAATTTAACATAATGTCACATTTGCACATCGAACTCAATAATACATTCTTTGATTGATACAACCTTTTGCCATGGTGCATCTTTGTCCGAAATCGACGCCCGTCTCTAACAAAACTCTAACAAGACCAACAAGACAGCAAAAGTGACTCGCTTCAGTTTAAAATAAATATTTAATCTTTTATCTCTAATAAGGCGAGCGCCGGAGGCGCGAGCGCAAATCTTATGGGGATTTCTTAATAAAAAGTATCATTCAAAATCCAGTAATCCAGTTCAAATGACATTCGCAGGAGCGCGAGCGTTTTTTAAACGACCCTCGCTAAGCCCAAACGACGGTAGTATATATGCGACGATGCGACTGCTAAGGTGCACATCTGCGATTTTGTTGTTGTTCTTGTTTGGATATGCATTTTGAGTTTTCAAAATATGCACTTTGACTTCTCAAAAAAAATATGCATTTGCTATTCTTATTGAGCACAGGCCCTTTCCTGAAAGCATTACATAAAACTTTCTTTTGGTATAATAATTATTACCCCGATGTTATTTTCAACGGTAAAATATTAGCAATACTGGTTTCATTTGGTTATCAATATATCAGTATACCCCGAATAAATATTGTCATACCTTGTCATACTAAACCAAATGGTTGGGTGAATTGCACAAAAGAGTGCTTAAAGATATGGGGTGAATAGTCCAAAAACTAAAATTACGAGCGCCGAAGGCGCAAACATTTTTTTAAAAGAAAGAAAATCATCAAATATTTAGCAAATCAGACCTGGAAAAACCTGGAATTTTAGATTTTATAAATTCCAGGTGTTTTCCAGGTTTTTGGGATGATTTTTAAAATTCCAGGTATTTTCCAGGTCTGGAAGAGATGGTCGTGAAATTCCAGCTTTTTCCAGGTTGTGGCCACCCTGAAAAGTACGGGTATTAAATGAAGCAAAAAGGTAATAGCATATAATCAGAATAGAAGACAATGAACCATAGTCAATTTTGACAAAATTGACGTTCAGTAGTTAACAATCATGAAAATACTTAATCACTCGATGTTGAATGCTACACCAAAATATATTGTAAAGAATGTTCTTAGTAATTGTCCTGTAATGTCATGAAATAGAAATACAAAATTAGAAAAATCATAGAATTGCAACTGGTTATATACAAGAAGAATATATTTGATAATACAGATCAATACAATAACGCATATACATTCATTAAAGACACTTTATTGTGATATCATTTAAGCTTGTGTTCAGATAGAGTAAATCAGGTATGCCGAAAATATATAATTTTCATAATCTTACTGGCTAAACATAAAAAGTAGTTTTCAATTATTTTCTTCGACGTGCATGTCACCAAACGCTATGCTAATTATATTGCTCACTATGCAGCAAAAACACTCCAGTTCTTTCATTTCTCAGCCATTTTTATATGAAGTTGTGGTATGCTGGTCCCTAAAAATGCTTATATAGGCACAACCATCGATTCGTCTCGCAAGTAATTAAAACCAATCAGTTTTCATCAAAGTCACTTATTTTAAACTGGGGTATCTGCTGTAAAAAGTCTATTATACACCATATGAATCAAGTATTGAATACGTTTTAAAACATGTGACAATAAGGAGTATGAAATAAAATAAATCAAGGATATAGATAATTACTATAATATATACAAATATGTACTTTTACAATACGTGAATACCAAATTCATCCTTTAAAGGATAAAAATACAGACATGACACAATGCGTTTTAAAATTCAATATGAATACATATTTCAGAGATTCCAATCAATGTTGTCATCATTTTTAACATCGTTTCTAAGATGTGGTTTTCTTGAGCTGTTTCAGCTTGGCGGAGCTTTCATTGTATAATTTTTCATATTGTTGTGCGTCGTCAATGAGGCCATTATCCTGACAATATTTGAGGGCATATTCACTTCTAGTGACGTTAACCATTGTGCCGAACATCACCCTCGCTTCATCATCCTGATCCCCGAGAAAGGCTGTTGAGATATGATCCCTGTTGGCGTTCACCGTGAGAAGCTCGACGACGTCGTACGGTAGGGTCTCGCCATCGACAACGGTTGGCCCGCGGGAGTAGTTAAGCATGACAAAGAAGGGACCCCGCAACAACACCTCGCATTCTGTTTGAAAAACAGAAAGCTAGCTGATATCAACGGCGCAGATTGTAGACAGGACGGATGGAAACCTCTCTTCGTAGTGTGCTTTGTGGGCGGGTTTGAGACCGATCACATGTATGCGCATCAATAGCGGAATCTTGCCTTCCGTTTCTTTCATGAAATCCTCGGTTACTGTGCGATCCGTCGACGTTGAAAACAGACCTGTGTCAACCAAATGGTAAGCGGAATAACATTTTTGGAAACATTTTTTAATACATATACATTGATTTATTATACGTGCCTTGTGTTTCAGCCCAAATTACTCTTTCATCCATTACTAAATTCATGCAAAGGTCCAGAAAAGTACAGAAACCATCTATAATTGCTTCTACCACCAATATGAGCTACTGACAACAGAATATAGATAGAAAATACACTGTTATTTCCTGTCAGACATCAAACAAGCCATCTCGAACCGTTTCTATAGAAAAAATGCTTCAAAGATAAACTGTTAAAGTTCAATGATAAGTTGCGGTCTTGATGTAAAATGTCTTATCTTGTATCGCCTTGATTACTGTAACCATCCGTTATGCTTTCGGAATATCCTAACCTGATTATTCACCCAAAATACCTCGTTTTGCTGTACTGGGATGTTTCTTTTAATTACCTATTACAACTGGCGATGGACACCCTGGTATTTATTCAAATATAGTTCCCCTCTCGAATATATGAGCATAAGTGAAAGGGAACGATTAAAATGGAAAATGGATACTCAGTGATCAATCGGTGCAGATCATTACTCCTTCTTGTTCATTTATAGGGGAAATATGAATGGCAATTTAAATCAGTATGCACTCTCTGGCCAATATGGAGATTAAAGTAAGATATTGTCAAAATTTGCTGTCTTTTTAAGAAACTATCACATTTATGCACGTAAATTCTCGCTGCCGAAAGGTGATCGACCCTGATGCATTCGTGCTTCTTAAAACAAGACGCAACTCTTAGGGTAACTCTTATATAAAAATCGCAGTTTAGTTGAATATTAACACCTCAATTGACAATTAACACATTTTAATCCATGCACTGAAGTAAAATTGTTATGTTATTAGCTTATTTAAAATCAAAAATAACAATAATAATAAATGCCAGGAACTTACTCAGGGGAACGGAAATATATCGTTTACCAACTGGCTGCTCTAGCAATGATTGATACAATTTCAAATCCTCCGGTTCCAAGGATTGACCCCTATAGACCTTTCCCTCAAAATTATCCTTTTCACTGTGCAGAATACAGTAGTTGAATAAATCGATATTGATGAGCTCAACTAGAAATGTGACCATCTGTATCACTTCGGGTGTGACAACTGATTTCTCACTGCGAAAGATACTATTGCTGAGACTATAAATTTTTCGGTAGCCCTCATCAGATGTATAGACTTCAATTGCTTCGTAAGAAACATTTGTATCAGTTTTATTTGCATCTGTTTTTATCCAATCGCGCTTAGTTGTAAGAAGCCTTTGCACCAAAGCTTGTGTTGAGGAGTCCTCGAATGGATTCCGGTCGCCATATATGATATCTTTGATTCCGTTTAGAAATGTATCGAAATCCGCCCAGTTTATGTCTGATTTGGTAGATAGATTTTCTTATTTCTTTCATCCGACATGTTAACATATCCCCGTTGTAGAAAGGCTTCATGTCGTTGAACGTCTTGCTTTTGAACATTTCTGACATATCGCCCACAAACCTTGTTTTACGAGCAAGCAGACCAGATTCGGTGTTTTCGTGCGAAGCCATTTTTCGCGAGCTACAACAGCTGAAAAAAAAACAGACGCGATAATTTCGATATACCCGTACATCATAAATAAATTGTCGATGGCAAATGGATGGAAAACCACTATAAAAAATAGACCACTTCGACTTATTCCATGAAATAGAATTTATATATATTTAGCATTTATAAATAAGGTTCCTTCTAGAACATGTATCTTGAATATTACCATGTTATGTAGGACCTTCGATATCTTTAAGTTATATTATTTAATCCTGCCACATATACTGAACTATACAAACCAACATACAATCTTTTTTGAAACAAACATTTCGAGAAAATATAAAGAATTAAGTATATTTACCAGAAAATGCCTTGCATAGCTATATTCCAATCTTAGATTTCAATAAAGCAATACTTGTTAAAACTTGCTAAAAATTATTTACCTGATAGTTATTCTCATACTTTTTGAGGTGCATGTTTAAAATGCAAAACGATATTTCACATGGATCTATGAAAATCAGAATAAATCATTAAAACGAATTAATTTATAGCATATAAATATGAAATAAAACAAATGCGAAAAATCTTAATAAATAAATTATATATTAAATTATATATTATTTACTAACTTTCGCTATTTTCAGCTGTGTTATAAATTATATATCTGCATTCTGTAGTCTCTTGCACGAAACCCAATAGGTAATGAAAACTAAAAAAACAGAGTAACTCTCTATTGATTTACTGGATCCGTAGTTGCTCCGTCGTAGTTGCTCATTCATACATGCAAAATTGAGAGCAGTTAATATATGTAGCCTAATAAAAAGGGAGGATTCCCTGGGGGTTAAAAAGCAGTGCTTAAACAAACATGCAGAACATTGGATAGTAAAAATAAGAAATCCGGTCTGCAAACATCTTATTTTTACACTATTTTGTAAAGGTTCTTATTAATAAGAATAAATGATCCAAGTTTATTGCCGCGAGAAAACATAATTTCATAGAGCTATGATAAAGCTCGGATATTTGTAATAATCAATTCTGACAACTACGAATTGTTTTTTTAGCCCTCAGCCAACACTTTGGCTGAAGGCTATTGCTATCGTCGTGTCCGTCCGTCTGTCCGTCCGTCCGTCCGTCCGTCTGTCCGTAAACAATTACCTTGTGAACACACTCAAGGCTACAATTCTTCACCAATCGCAATTATATTTGGCATATAGTTAGTATGGGTGCTAATAAAGGCTGGGATTGTAAATGAGCCATATCCGACCAGGGAAAATGGCTCAACTAGACTTAGAAAAATTCCCTATAAGCCCCTTCATAAATATCAATTAAGGGAGCTTGTGAACACACTCAAGGCTACAATTCTTCACCAATCGCAATTATATTT
>LQRL01166624.1:5752-20353 GCA_001703475.1 Hydroides elegans
TTTTTTCTTCACGCAACCAGTATAGAAAAAAAATTTTCAGAGACACCAAATATCATTGAGTATATGGGTAATAAATATAAAACTGAAACACACACTTTAAGCTTTGAAAAATAAATACTTGCCATATTATATATTAAAAGAACAGTTAAGGATAATTTAGAATTTTTATTGATACAATTTGCTCATTGACATTCATTTATATATTTGTTTTGCTCTCTGTTACAGGCTCAAAAGAAACCCCTTGACGACAGTAATACAGTCTTTTGAATCCAGGAAAGATTCAACAAAAAAAAAATCATGAAAAGTGATTCAATCGGATAGTTCATGGTTTGATCTGTTATGAATCATATTTAAGGGCATGTAATCCAGTTTTAAAATGGATCTTGAGGATTTACTTTGTAAGCTTGTGTCTAATTTTCGTATTTTATTTTACTTTAAAATGTTAATATTTATATAAAACATGAATTTTAGTCTCGTTTTAATATAAAATCATGCTTGTATAAATGTGAAATAGAGGTGTACATATGGTAGAGCTAGTATTTAATAGATAATTATTTGCTTTGATTCATCCTTACTTATTATATATTTGAACTGACAATAAAATCATCTACATAATGCTTAAGGGAACAGTGGATAATAAACTTGAGAATGGTAGAAATGAGTTAATTGTGTATCACGTCTTAATTAACCAACTGTAAATTTCAAAAATTAGTTTTACGTTCAACCTGAAATATAATTGCTAAATATTGTTTATAATGTCTTTGAATGTGGGAAAAAAACTCGAAGTCTTGAAAAGCTTGTGTAAAGCCTATCACTTCTAAGTAAACCCATTTTATATTTCACAAATTAAATTTACGCTCAACCTGAAATATAATTGCTAAAATTTGTTTATAATGCATGTGGGAAAAAAAAACCTTGAAACTATATCTCAAATTATTTCCTTTATATTGACCTGGCCTATCGAAGCGTATTTGTTGATGTGCATGTGAAATTGTATGTGAATGGGTAAAAGTAAGACAAATATTTTGTCACAAAATGTAATGTGCACCTTTTGTGTTACAAAAAAAAATATTATAGACTTATTTTGTATGTCAATAATCATAGAAATTAACAATGTTTATAGAATAATTATTTAATCGTATAATGATTATGTTACTGTTAACTATGGTAAATAATTGTCATATTGTGGTCAAAATAAAGCTTAGCTTCTAAACCGTGACTTCCATGCTCTTTTTCTTTCATTTTCCTTA
Source organism: Hydroides elegans (assembly GCA_001703475.1). Classification (NCBI taxonomy): domain Eukaryota; kingdom Metazoa; phylum Annelida; class Polychaeta; order Sabellida; family Serpulidae; genus Hydroides; species Hydroides elegans. Next base: position 7,003 of record LQRL01166624.1, read on the forward strand.
GATTATCACCAAACTCTACTCTGAGAATAAAATTCAAGAAATTTCGTAACCGCTCATTTCCCTATTATATAAGTAAATATTGAACGTATTGAAATATCAAGATGTCAAAGGAATCCTAGGTGTTCAATTTCTCTCTAAAAAAGTTTAAACCTCTAGCAAAAGGTGTCCTGTAGATTCTACGTTTTGAGATGTACGTAACAGCGTTACGGGGAATCGCAAGGTAACCTGCTCAATCAATGCACTTTATTTTTTCTTCGCGATCGACGAATGGAGATGGAATACAAATGAAATATTTTATACCTCAACAAAACAACATTTAAAAAAAAAAAAACGTTTTTCTTCTTTTTTTCATTATAAATTCATTTGTCAGTATTTTAAGAAAGAAATATATGTATTTATTTTTTTAAGACATTTATTTTTATCATTTGCGAATGGGACATTTACAAGAACACAGCAATCAAGATACACATAACATAACAGTATGCCTTAAATGCACGTAGTGAAATGTCAACAAGACTAGTACACATGTCTAAAAACTAAAACACGATATATGACCTATTAAATTGCAAAAACATAATTGGTACACATATGGAAAAGAAAAGAAATACGCACCCGATTATCATCGAAAAAAAAATCGTGGTAAAAGGAAAACCTCTTCTAAAAAAACACTCATAACTTTATCCGTTATAATTACGCCACGTGCAAAAAAAGGGGTACAGTAGTCTTGCAAACTCACGCACGGCAAAAACTGATGTCTCATTATTAAATCTCACCCACCTAAACAGACGTCTCCTCACAGATATAAACAACTAGAAATGTGTCCGATGAAAGACATTTTGCCCGCTACTCGTGAATCATTAATGTCTGATGCATACAAAACCACACTATATAGAGATGTATAATATTGTATGAAGGAATTGTGTATCGGAAAAGCAACAAAAAAGCGTTAAAAACTCGAATTTATGCCTCGTTAAAATTCGATTTCGTTAGTATTATTTTAAGCAAATGGTTAATTACTTTAACTATGTGACTTGATATCAAGTGATTTGTGAAACGACATGGCCAACATTCATTTAGTTAACACGTCCCAGAAATCATACCCCGTGCTTTTTGTATTCTAATTATAGTCTCAAACCACCTGATATTTGCACTTTTTTAATTTTCTCTGTGAGAAATTTTGCAAAAGGCTGAATAATAACAAATGTGCCTTTAATTCATAACCCTCTATCTTGTCTCGTAACTGAGGAGCTCTTTTATTTACATGCTGATAAATTGTTAACTTTTATTTAATATTCTCAGATAGTTAGAATCATATTGTGTCATTCTGGTTAATGAACCCTTATTGGACACGATCCATATCTATGACTTTGTGAATGTATGCCTGTCGCACTTTTTTAGAGTATCAAATCATTTTCGTAATTCGTAATATCTTTTATATAATATTTCATTTCATTATCATTTTAATGAGTTCATGCCGTGGTTGATGGGTAATTTAATTTGTCTTTGTAATATTTTGAAGTAAAATATACTAAGTATACAGAATCCCACTTTAGATGTAGCATTTTATATATTCTTACTTAAAAAGGCTGAACAGTGTTTATGCCCTGTTATTTTATTGATTTCATTTAGATATACTTCAATTTCACATAATTAGATGTAAACTTCATCTGTTTGATTAAATGGAAATTTCAAATAGATTATGCCTAAAGCTTAAAATAGTCTCAATATGATTAAATTAAGAAATAGTGAAATTTATAAATCCACTTAACGGATATATTATAGTGTTAGAAAAAAAGAGGCGTATAAGTGTATCCAATAAATAAATATACTTATCTGACATAATTTTTTGTTGTGGTGTTCAATCATTACACTAAAATGAGCATCGGTACCAGTATAACATGAAAAGTATAGTGTTATTTCAAAACAACAAATATCTGTGATTATGTATATAAAGTCCGTTATTTTAAACTTGAACGAGGCTCAATATTTTGGAAGTATTCAGATCTTGTCAAAATCACTCCATTCACAGTTTTCGTCATGGAACATTTTGGCAAATTTTAAATTAATCCTTATGAACCATCAATAATTTCCCTTGTCTTTTTAAAGCATTGATGGATCGAAAATAGATGCCCATAATCACTCTCTTTCTATTATAATAAGAAGTACAGATTGTCTATTTTTGTTTCTTTCTTCAACACATTATTCTTAGTTGCTATTGTGACGTAGACTCTATGTTTTAAAAAAGAGATATTTACCATACATTCACATAGTAGTTTTTATAATTAACCAGGCACACCCCTGCACATGTGTATAGATGTAAATTTTGTGCGATGATTTGATAATTTATGGATTCTAGTCTATGTATTTGTCTGGAATAAGGCTGATCAACTAACGATTAGTAGCCCATCTTTTGAAATGATATGATGGTTTTGCAATTGATAAGTCATGCTCCTATTTGTGAATATAAATAAATTTCTTGGAGATGACCATATAAAGAATCTAGTCAAGGCTCGCATGATACATAAAATTATATTCTTTGGGGTTGTCACACATTGTCTTTTGCTCTACATTATCCTATTGATAATCGATTTCACCTGATTCGTATGAACAAAACATGTAAAACATATTGTTATTGTTCAACGATTATTATAAAAAATATCAATTAAACTTAAAATATACCTTCAAGGAAAGCCTTGATCTATTGCAAAGAAAATGTGTAATATTGCAAGGAATAATCAAATAAGATACAAAATCACTATGTCAAATTAAGATAACGGACTTTACAACTAAATGTTGCTAGTCTAAGATGGAGTGATAAACCAAACGGATTTCTATTCGAGATACATTTTTTTTGTTTGTTTTCGAAAGGAACTGTTGCACCCTTTTACAGGCGATATGTTACCCAAATTAACCATTCCTTTTTCATTTTTTTGTTTCATTTTATTAATAAAGTTAATTCATATCATGTCAAAACAAGATCGAGAATCATAACGAGTTGAGCAAGGTGTTTTGTAAGAATTGTATAAGAAAAGTACAAATATTACACTGTGTCAATATTTTGTTATTGAATACGGTTAGATGATTGCATATAGAACAGGCCCTTGAATTATTGGACAGAATATTTGACTATAAGGATTGACCGATTGTTGTGATATTCTTATTCTACACTGAAAATTATGAAATTTATGGGTATAATAGGTGTATTATTTGAGTATATTGACACAAAATATAGACTCATTGCCTTCAGTAGACTCTGAGGTATACCAACTTCAAACTTTCGGGTGTGTTCAGCATGCGACCTTTAATTAGTAGAAAGCTGGTATTCATGCATATATATATGTATTAGCATTTGCAATTTGATTGTTTGAATCACACAAAAAATGAACCACTGATGTAATCTCAGATGTAATCTCAGTTTTGAGTTTCGATAAACTTGTAAATAAAGTGTATGGTTTAAAGAAATAACATTCTACAACTCTTCCTAAAGTAGTCTTTTGTTGGTGTTTACATACGCTATCATAAAAATACAACCGTATACCACATATTTGTTAGAGAAAAATCAGAGTAGATTAATTATTTTAATATGTTTTGTCATATTCGGGAACATGCATGTTTTGTTCATGTTTATGCAACAGAAACATAGTAAGATATCAAGTTTCTGGTCAAAATTTAAACAAATAGCTTCAGATGATTTTATTGTTCGGTTTTCTTATGGTTAAAGGTTGAAATAGCAAACACCAATGCACATTTATGCATGAATATCAGCTGTCTACTAATTTATGGTTGCATGTTGAGTACCACCCAACATTTTGAAATTTGTATACCTCAGAGTCTACTGAAGGGAATCAGACTACATATTATGACGATGTACTAAATTGATACACCTATAAACTATATAAATGGCATAACTTTAACTTTTTGAAATAATGCCTTAAACCAATCTGTTAAGTCGAATTTATACATAATTTTGTCCAGTAACACAAGGTTATGGTCTATAGTATAGCAGTTTTTATCAGGCATATATCTTTTTTTTCACGCACGTGTGCACTTTAACAACTTGCACGCTAGAAGAGCCCAAGCCTACTTTTTTGCTTATAGATCTCAATAATAAAAAAGGCACCCTGTACTATTTTTCTAAAAACCTTTTTAAAAAAAAAATACTAGTAAGTCAATTGCTCAAAATTACATAAGCAGGTCATTTATAAAAAAAAAACAACTCTAGATCATTTCTAAATAATAATTCTCATAGTTAATGTTTATAAAAAAAACAAAGAAAATTAGCATAATTGCAAGCCAACTGGGATCGGGTTGAGTGACTTTAGCTCACGTGGTGCTCTACAAACAAGTATTCACTATATCATCAAAATATATTCTTTCATGTGAGCTGGTCGTTATCATTAACTGCGCAATAATCTTGAAATATTTGTGCCATTTCCGAGTAAATACACTTCAAAGCTTTATTTGTTAAAGTAAATTCTAGCGGTTTCTGATCATTATATTTTAATTCAACATTTATCCCAAATGAATCTTAGCCATGGCTAATCAGGATATTTCTAAAAACGTACAGCAATACTATAGTGAAAATTTAAAAACCAAAAATGATGTCAAAACTACGGTTGCCTACTCTGAGCATAGACAGAAAAAAATTGAGGAACTTACAAAAACCATCCACCCAGCTGTCAAGCAAAAGTAAGTATTCTAATATTTTTGTTGCGATAATAAATATCACAGATTTAATAAAATACACTATATTACATATCATACATGAACAACAACTGTGTTTTTATATGGTTTTGGGTAGCTGAACACAAATTTGAAGTTCCTCATAAGTCATACATTGTCATTTGCATTTTGTTTTTCGCATTATTTTGTCATTCAATGTCATTTGCATTTTGTTTTTCGCCTTATTTTTACTATTTTGATAAAAAATATTCACGAATATTTCAAATGCATCGATTATAAAATTTTGTAATTATTTCCAATGCATCGATAATAAAATTTGATATCAAATGAAGTTTTTATGAAAGTTTTACTATAAATAGAAATCTTATAGAAATCTTATAGAAAATACAAATCGATATATTCTGGCAATTCATTATGGTAGTCTGGTCAATACCATTTATAAATTCTAGAACCAGTGGCATCACTATGTAAAATTAAGTACAATACAAATAAATCCACATTTTCAATTCACTAGGTATTTCAATTCATCTTAGTAACAAATATACTCTTCTTGATCAATTGGCTCACTTTTGAATCCACTTAAACGCATTAAAGACGCATTTTTTATCATTATCTTTTTTAAGGTACATCCTCTTAAATCGAACTAAATACCTTTACGTTTACTTCATTTTTACTTTATAAAGATTACCATAAAGCAGTTATTTATCTTATAGTATATCATTGGTTAAATATGAATGGAGCAAAGCCAACATTTTCATTTTTATATGTTTCAAACGACATTGTGAAGACCTGAACATTGGCATTATAAGAGCTTTTGAGTGTATAAATTAAGAGAAAAAGTCAAAGCTGCAAAAAGTTTAACCAAAATTATGTTTTCTCAACCGCTTGATAATCGGAAAGGACTTATGAAATATAAGTCAAACCCATTGAAATTTGGCAAAAATGCCAAAAATGTAAAATGGGACGTTTGGATAATAATTTATAATCAGCATGTGAAAGTCTAATATAAAGAACTAATTTTCTTCATGGATATCTTTGAGTGTAACGAAGTGAAATGAGCATATATCGCATATAGCCCATAAAGCAAAATTCAATTAGAATACAAGGTTTGAAAACATATCAGGTATCATATTGGAATACGTATTTATTTTATCAAATGCCCAAACAATTGCATATTTCAATCAGAGATGTAGCTGGTTGCATCTGGTATGATACAATTTATTTTGCAATATTTTTTTTTATGCATATAGATATATAATATTTTATTATATATATATATATATATGTCAGGTCACACTATTTATTATTACGTGTATCTTTTTCTTTAAAAAATAATCGATTTTTTGCCTTGCAACGAATTTATAGTAATTATTCTGCAAATCGTGATCCCGAAATACATGTTTCAAATAAGTTAACCAATTAAAGCAAATGACAATAAATGTGGTGCCATAACAAATTGGCATTGATATTTTTCATTTAATAATGATATTTATCAATATATCATAGGTTGCTTATACTTCGTCGTAAAGACAAGTTGAATCAAAGACACAAATCAGAATAAATGTGATCGTGATAAAGCTAAATAAAATGCAATTTGTTAAACAAGTAAAATGTGATAACAAGTGAAACGCAATAATAAACTTTTAAAAAAACGTGAAAAATGAGCATGTCTATTAAAACTACGAGAGTGATAGAACTCAATTGTCGCGTCTAATAAAGATAAACGGAAATAAATGAAACAATTAAAATGCATTTTTTTTTATTAAAGTGTGTTTTATCGGATGAAGGGCAAGCTGATAGGGTCTTCAAACAGTTTTGCTTTTTAAGCAAAAACAACTCTATGACATATATTATATCAATTTGGTGTTTCTATAAACCCCTAACGATCAATACTATTAACATTTTAAAATGAAATCGCACTATTTGCTATCTCTGCTATATCTCATTTCTGCATTGTTTTGTTATATTGCTTGTACTAAAGCAGCTATTTTATTACACTCTGATAAATAATATCTAACCTGTGTGAAATAGAATCTAATCAGAAATTATTATTTTCATTAAAATCTATTTTTTATAAGTACAAAAAAAAAACAATTATTGAACATCATGAGAATACCTAATGAAGATGCAATATTATTAGGCATTAATTGCACGTACGGGTTGAATAATTAGGTATTTATTGCACTCAAGGGTCAAATTGAATGTCCTCAGCCTTCGGCTTCGATGCATTCAATTTGACCCTTGTGTGCAACAAATACATAACAATATTGAATCTGAATATTGTATTCCCTTTATTACATGGAATCGCATGGAGATACGTTACTCATTTTTTTTTCAGTGTCATAGTGAGTCACAATAAAATATTTGTTATTATCTTAAAAGTGGGAAATGAGCTTTTATGCCTATTTATTAGTTGAGATAAGAAACTAATTTATATGATATCAATATTTTAAACATTGATGCATGTTTATATTTTTAATTATGAAATTTTGATTTGCTTCAAAACATTTGTTCACATTACAAACTGGTTAAGTGATTCGGAAAGTAAACCAGGTGCAATAAACACAAAAACTGCAGTATATCCCTTCCTTGCCATTTCTTTTTGTGATGCACATTGACCATGTAATAATGAGACAAATCAAAAATACATCCCTCAAGATGAACATAGGCTTCTTTTCACATAACAAAATAATGAGTAATAAAATGACTAGTAGCTGTTTTCCATTGAAAACCCACAAAACTGCCATTCAAATTAAGGTTCTAGTGCATTAGAATGCGACGGAGTCCATCTATTTTATTTGGAATTCCCAAAACAGTATTCGTGTGGATTTGAACAGTTAGGCATGTGCACCTTCTTCTTTATTGTTCGTCATGTTTCATATAAATTTTATACAAATGACATTATTTACATACTATTTTATTTACAAAATACATTTATTGTTGTTATCGAAAAACAAATATACTTTATTTATAAATAAACTATTTTCAAGCCCGTAAACCGATGAATCCAGATTTTTATGGTTGTATATATTTTTTATCAATATAAGAATAAATGACATTGGTATAACAATGGTTTGAACAATGATAAATACATTTTTAAGATGTGTTGCTTATCTACATTGCTTATTTTTGCCGCATAACTTCATTTGTCTTTAAACAGAAGTATCCAACGAACAATATAGAAGTCGGTTTGATAAACACATTTCGTTGCGAAGCGGATTCATGTGCAGCGTTTAATTGATGAAATATCATTCATTCGAGTAAAAACAATATTTTTGTTTGCCAACAATAATACACAGAATAAATCGTGGGGTACTCCTGTTTTATATTTATCTAAGGCCCATGTGGTTATAATTACAAGTGCAGACGTACTGACCCAGACAACAAAATAATTATATACAGAACCCTTACAGCAAAACATTGTCAAAAACATGCGTGACATTATTTTTATATTTGCAATAGGAAATTTGAAGTACTAAATGTTAGTGTTAAGAAAACATCATAAATAAGACCTAAAGTTAATTAGAAAAAAAAACATTTTTAAAATTCAAGCTTGAATTTATTTATACATCATACACAAAAACAAAAAATCTAAATCTAATTGGTACATGCTTAATTAATGTAATCAATTTTTAATTAATCGACCATGCGCTGTCAAAGGCATCTTAAACTTAAATATCTTATGTTATAAATATTCAGCTATTGATATAGCTACGGAGTTTTTCCATTTATCAAGCAATAATCCTGAACAAATCATATTGGATTATAGGAATCATATGCAATTGTATTATATCTTATGGATGGAAACAAAATAAACCACAATATGTATATATCAATATAAATTAATCCCAATTTCATTTAATTCAACTAATTGAAAATTCACATAGGGCTGTCAAATGAAAGCGTGCGACTGTCTATTTACATTCATTAGCAAGATGTGTGTGGACATTTATGAACTTGTCTAGAGTAGTGTATTTTAAATATGGCAAATATAATTTGAATGCGATTCCTATCACTATACCTAAGAACTTGTAATTGAAAAAAAATATTGTTTATGTGAACTTGTGTCTCAAATTGAGCGCATGAGCCTCTAACATTGTCATGAAACCTGACTCCCTATAAGACTTTTAATACGTCGACATATGAGGCAATAATAACTATCAAGAAATAAAAAGAATAAGTGTGTTTATTATGCAAAAAAGTTTATGGGGTTGATTTAAACAAATCATTTGTTACATGATTACATGATCATTTGTTATATGATAATCATTTGCTACATTGAACAAGTAAACACCTTTCCGTCGTTATAATTTTTACATATCTTAATATAGAAAAGATATTGAGATATATTTGAAGCACATGAACATAAAAAGTAGGACATCAAAGTAGGAAGAGATATAGATGTAAGTAGAAATATAAAAATTGCATTCTTTTTACCTTTTGCATACAAACTTATGTTAATAAAAAATGGTTTTATCCTCTGATTTTACAGTTTCTTGTTATCACCATCCTGCTTTCAAAGTAAACACAAAGAATATCATTATATTTGTCCTTTTTTAATCGAAAATTACAATCACAATTGTAGATACGGCTCAAGTGGCATAAAAATCATTAAACATCAAATAGTATGAAAAGTGCTTATGAAGGGTTTTTGAAACAATGTAGAGCCTTGTACGACTTCATATGTTTATTAAAAAAGCATCTTTATCTTTCCGTTCAAACTTAATAGACATCTAATAAAACAATACTATGGCTAGTCCCTTGAAAATACTGTTAAGCTTCTAGGATAGTGTGGAGTGTTTGTTTCAGGTATGTCAAACTGTTATTTTGACATCATCAATACGAACTGATAGAAGATGACATATCTCATAAATTGTCACATAGGACTTATCAATATAAATTTGGAATTATGTTGAAAGAATAAGCGGTTAAGCTAGCTTGTACTTTAAAAAGAGGAAAAAGGGTTGCATAGCTTCGTATATACACGTTTTGTGGTTGTTAAAAAACTATGCCAAATATATTACGATGCACAATACATGATAAATACTCTTACTCCGAGTGTGCCTTTAAAGAACCATTATATCATTTATCTTTACTATTTGTGTATATAAATGAAGTGCGTTTAATTTCTATTACGTTACCCTGAATCCAGCTTACTTCAACATTCCATTTTTTCATCGCCTGATAGCCGACCGCAAACGCTCCATCTGATGTGTATACACACAGGCTTTACTGATATGTCTTGCTTACCAAGCTTTTGAGTCATGTCCTTTTTGATTGACTATTTACGTAGATTTCCAGGTAAAACCGGAACAAAATTGGGTTTGTTTACGTTTTCAGGCACAGCGGGGCTGGGCTTGTTACACCTGAATGCCTTCAAGGATTGAACATCTTAGATGCCGGCTGTGGTGCAGGCATGGATAGTTTTGCCGTAGCCAAACTTGCTGGACCTACCGCCAATATCATTGGTATTGACATGACTGATGAATCGGTAATAAACAAACGATTTCCCATCGCTCTAACGAGACTTTCATTGTTAGGTTTTGTAGTAGACTATCGAAATTTGCCTTCGTAACTTGCCCAAATATGCATGATTTAAAAAATGTAAACCTTAGTAATGGGAAACTGTGTTTAAAGTCAATAATAATATAGGAATATATAACATGGGTACATTTCTCTTGAAAATATAATTAAATCATTAAAATATGAAATACAATTATAGCTTTTTGAACCTTTGATATCAATACTATGCAGAAATATGATTTGATAACTTCTTATGAAGTAAAAGCAGCAAAACTCAGCTATTTGAAATACTGACATGCAGCTGTTTTTGGGATAATCGATGATGAATTCCAAATAATTTATCACTATATTTAAGATTGTAGTAAAGTTTGTAAACTGGCCATAACACAACACAAAAAGTTTATAGGTATTTTTTTAAACATTTTATTTAAAAACCTGACGCGTTTCGGGCTTGGTGCCCTTTTTCAAAGGTGCAGTGTATAACATTATTTATGCTGAAGTACTACAAAAAGGGGCAAGATTTGGGTAATTGTGACGTCATATCTATTGTTACCAAACAATTACAATTAAACATGTATCTCTTAGCAAAATATTCACTTGCTATCAATAGTGATTCAGGTTTATTTGTTACTTGCTTAAATGAGGTAAAATAAGACTTTGATGTTCTAATTGTTTATCTCCTGTTTGAAGTCCTTTTTGTAGCTAAGATGCAATCTTTTTGGAGCATACGAGTGTAAAGTTTGCATCAATCAGATATGATGTCTTCTAAGTGTGTAAACATGTTTGGTTCTATGTTTACTCTGAAGGTGTTTATTATCTTTTGCTGATTTTTATATTCATATCCATTTTAAAAGTGGTATCCTGTTTTGGCTTGACTCATTCATGCCTTTATAAGCTTAGTAAATAGATGCATTTTTATTTATTTGTTTCAAATTCTTCAGCGATTAGAAGAGGTTGGTCCATGGGAGAGCAGATGGATATAAACTGTTGTTGCATTTTTCTTCGTTTCAAGTTAGTTCGAACTGAACTCAATTATTTGATTGACCCTTGGATCCACTTACAATTAGGGACCACACCACAATAAATTATAACATAATATAGTTCAATGTAACATGGTGTATAACCAGGAATAGTCTTTTATAAGTAGGTTCATTAAAAGAGAATTATATCCCTTTTGCGGATCCAAGCAATATGGATCTAACCAGCGGTACCTTTAAAGCATAATAAAAGTAGTAAAGTTTGTAAACTGGCCATAACACAACACAAACAGTTTATAGGTATTTTTAAAAATATTTTATTTAAAAACCTGACACGTTTCGGGCTTGGTGCCCTTTCTCAAAGGTGCAGTGTATAACATTATTTATACTGAAGTACTACAAAAAAGGGGCAAGATTTGGGTAATTGTGACGTCATATCTGTTGTTACCAAACAATTACAATTAAACATGTATGTAAAGGTGGTGCCCAGTTTTGGCTTGACTTATTCATGCCTTTATTAGCTTAGTAAATAGGTGCATTTTTATTTATTTGTTTCAAATTCTTCAACGATTAGAAGAGGTTGGTCCATGGGAGAGCAGATGGATATAAACTGTTGTTGCATTTTACTTCGTTTCAAGTTAGTTCGAACTGAACTCAATTATTTGATTGACCCTTGGATCCACCTACAATTAGGGACCACACCACAATAAATTATAACATAATATAGTTCAATGTAACATGGTGTATAACCAGGAATAGTCTTTTATAAGTAGGTTCATTAAAAGAGAATTATATCCCTTTTGCGGATCCAAGCAATATGGATCTAACCAGCGGTACCTTTAAAGCATAATAAAAGTAGTAAAGTTTGTAAACTGGCCATAACACAACACAAACAGTTTATAGGTATTTTTTAAAATATTTTATTTAAAAACCTGACACGTTTCGGGCTTGGTGCCCTTTTTCAAAGGTGCAGTGTATAACATTATTTATACTGAAGTACTACAAAAAAGGGGCAAGATTTGGGTAATTGTGATATCTGTTGTTACCAAACAATTACAATTAAACATGTATGTAAAGGTGGTGTCCGGTTTTGGCTTGACTTATTCATGCCTTTATTAGCTTAGTAAATAGGTGCATTTTTATTTATTTGTTTCAAATTCTTCAACGATTAGAAGAGGTTGGTCCATGGGAGAGCAGATGGATATAAACTGTTGTTCTTTGGTTGTTTTCGGCATTTTTCGTCGTTTCTACTTGGTTCGAACTGAACTCAATTATTTGATTGTCACTGGGATCCACTTGCTATTAGGGACCACACAACAATAAATTATAACATAATATAGATTTAAGATTGTTAGTAGAAAACACTGTAATAGTGTTACTAGTTTTATGCATATTTATATGTTTTTGGAAAAGATAGATCCTATATTCATGGTCAGGTATAAAACTCCTACCGGTAGTTGTTTACTATGCTTAAATAAAAAAAACGAATTCAAATTCAATATACAAACTTTTAATATGTTATTGTTGTGTCTTTGAAAGCTGTTTGTCGGAAGCATAGTCAGTAGTAGTATTATTTTTTCATTGTAGCTAGATATTGCAAAGGAACACATTGAACATCATCGCCTTGCATTTGGATACGAAAAAGCGAATACAAAATTCGTTAAGGGTTACATCGAAGACATTAAAACAGCAGGAATAGAAGATTATTCGATGGATGTTGTTATGTGAGTCTTTTATATATCTTATATCAAGTTTTTAAATTGTCTATTAGCTATGAACATTTTTAGAAACATTGCCTAAACACAGTTCCTAGTTTTGACCAATGCTTTGCATTGTCATTAAATTAAAACTTAATCAAAACAATAATAGACTCAGTATACTCATGTTTTAGCTCTGATGGTGTAGTCAATCTCACACAAGATAAAAGAAAGACACTGAATGCAATATTCAAAGCATTGAAGGTAATATCATGCTTTTTCTATAACATTGTGATTTGCATATTTTCTGTTAATATGGGTAAAGGTTTAGTAAAATCTTATTGACGCCACTTTTATAGAAAGTCAGAAACATCTGTCTGTTTAAATTATTTTTAGATTGGCGGTGAGTTTCATTTTAGTGATTATTTTGCAAGTAAAAGCATACCAGAAGAACTTCAGCAAAATAAAGAG
>LQRL01166652.1:1896-26184 GCA_001703475.1 Hydroides elegans
TGATTTTGCATTTAACTGCGTTTATTGCTTAACTAAGAATAAGGGCATACCTAAAGTTTGAGATGTAAAAGGGTTTGATACAGGATATTTGAACATTATGTTAATTTGTGACAGCAGAAAGGACTATCATATGTCTCATTATAAAAATATACACACATTAACAGGTAATTAATTCTGTTATATTTTCTCGTAAAGTTGATTTATAAGAAATGTATGCATCTTATATGTAAACGTCTTCTAAGCTGAAACAAAGGCAAAGAAATGGCGAACATAATATACAAATACTTTCATCAATGTAGCTTAGTATTCTAAAGGTAACCGAGTGTTGGTATTTAAAGCTTACATGTAACGTAAAACATCATTCAACCAGAACACTCAGAAACGACGAAAACATTTCGATTTAACCGATTTTCGGTTTATCCCACAAAATGTATAAATAAATGGTGTAAGATGGAACTTCTAATCATCTTTGGTTAAAGCAATAATTTGATGTTTGCCTGTTTGGTATAACGGTGGTCCACTGTATATATATTTTCGTTGACTTGCGATGCCGATTTCTGCATGTTTGATCTGGAGAAATGCGTCGCCGACTGTTGGCGATCGGGTAACAACATTTTAAAAATTTCCCCGACAAATGAGCAGCAGTCACTTTTTAAAAAGCCGGTTTAAACCATTTGTTGGTGCTTAGCATTTATGTTTTACCGATCAAAGACTCCAGCATACACTCATTTTATATTGTGATTGTGAGTTTTCTCTCATGATGGAGACTAAAATAGGAGTCTATATGGTTCTTTTTTGTTATCTTGCTGGGTTTACCGAACCAGCATTTCGAAGCAAGCTATGGATAATCACTCAAAAACATGAGAATGAAGGTTTATTTATAGATGCGTCATGTTCTATTATCAGTGATTAATATAACCCATGGCAAAGGAACAGAACTGAACATACATCCAACTGTTTTCCCCCCAGGGCTAATTATTAGATACCACACATGATTCGATCGATTATACTGTCATCGCTATATAAAAGCATTTGCCTTTATGAATTCATCTTCTATCTTTTATGTTGTTCACGCACATACAGGTACACAATTTAAGCGATTCGTACCTGATAGTGAATTTTTTTTTTTCACTAACCATCGTGCCGATTTTAACAAATATAAATTCAGAGAAAAATACATTGTAATTGTATAGATATTGAATTGCATATATGAAAGGATAAATTATATACAATCGTCAATAGATATTTATTATTGAGTGTGCTTGTCTATTTTATGGACTAAAATCCAGTAATTATATCGATTCGTGGTCCCGCAGTATGGATCAATAGCATGGTAGCCTGAAAATGTAAAGGTCCAGGACAGTAGAGGATTATGTCCGTTACATTCAGTCACAACATAGACTTTATCAATATAAAAAGCTGCTTCTGAACCCGAAATAACGATGTAATAGATAAGTCAAGAGCAATAATCAATAAATTTATATATGAATATTGATAATGATCTACTTGAACTGCATTATACAGTAATGGATAGTAATGAAGTATATTTTTGATCTCGGAAATAAAGTGAAGGAAGGGATACACACTTGGACATCTGTTAGATCGACAAGGCCATTTTCGATGTACGTAGGGTACTATCTCAAATTAGGCCATATATTAAGAAATAAACATTAGACTATGTTTATTTTATATTACGTGAATCCAAGAAAAAATGAATTTAGAGCGCCAATTATTTGAAATAAAGGGTCGAACGGTGGAATATGTATTTTTGGAATAACATCCAAAATTTAAGGCGGGAGAGACACATTAATTAAATTAATTAAATTGTATTGTATTGGTTTTTCATCACTACCCCTCATTTATGAGGATGAGTGAAAATGCTTTTCAGCATATCATCAACTGATTTAATTATCTTATAAAAATTCTATAAACTTAGTACATGTAGGTTCTTTTGTGATCACAATTCATATCATAATTGACCCGTATGGTGCATTCGCAATGCATTATTCAAAGGCCCACCAACAGGCGCATTTATGTTGGTACTATAGAATAATAGCTCGTGTTCTTCGGTATGTTTTGTGCTGTGCCCCTGGGGTACACGGGTATGTTTTTGCAGTGCGTCCTGGTGGGGAGCACAGGTGCACCACATGATATAAAGTTTGAAAAGTTTATGTTTAAAATACGAATAATTGAAATGAACACATGAAATTAATTTATCAACCGATATTTTGATTTAAAAAAACTTATATTTTTAGTCATTATAATTTTTTATATTGGCCAGTCACCAGAAATGATAGATTTTTAAAAATAAAGATATGATTGTTCTGTACTATATTAAGAAATATTTATTTACTTAATTAAACTATAGACTAGTTTCTTTTGATTATGCATCTGCTGAAATCGTATTCGTCCGTACGCATTAATGGTTGATCGTTGTCCCAGCATGGTGATCGCTATGACAGAACATTTAGTATTTTGTATTTCAAACAAAGTGCTTTACATCTCTGCGCCATGTGGTGCCCCTGTGAAAAAGTGGGGTGCGTACCTCCAAAAACGGGGTGTAAGCAGCTTGGTGGCGCGCTAATGGCATTGACGAGGCATGACAGCTGTATATGACATCTCACTTGAAAAAAAACTGATCATCTATTTATTTGAAGCAAAACCCCCCTTTTTGATATTTTGTTCTATTTATTCAAATGGTTCTATTTGTTCTATTTTGCTTTCATTCGTTTTTGTTTCAAAATTTGTTGGTTTCGTGCGTTTTTCGCCTCATTGCCATTTGATGATGAATCATATTTCAAAAAGTGCTTTTGATCATCAGACATGGTCGAGGGGTAGGAAAGGGTGGTAGTGTAGATATCTGTAGCTACAACAGGTGACCGTACCCATAAACAATGCGGATGATCGTATTCTAGTAGCATAAAACAGACCATTAATGGTACACAGTTTCAACATTAATGGATATCAGCAAGTATGCAGTAAATTGGAATTTCATGCTTTTAATAATGTAATTAAGAGTTGCATATCGTCGCAAAGAAACGTGGTTTGGTTCCACGTCGATTCGATCATGGACGTCGCAACAACGTTGTCGCAACGTCAATCATATATCAAACATGTATGACATGTCAACAGAAAAATTGCGCCAAAATCGAACCTTAAATTTATAACGGTAAATCAGAAAGTTCCAACATACGTGCTTAACGACATATGACATATGTTAGCATAATGTCATCTTATTGTTCAAGTGTAATTTTGGAGATTTTAACATCGTTTTGCATTTAATTGAGACAGAAAGGTTATGAGGTGTCATCTATTTTTTTTCAAAATCATTAGAAACTAAAGAAAATTTCATTGGTTAATTAAGCGGGATATGAATAAGAATTGACAATAAAATAGGTTCGAAATATTTATAGCAGACTCTCTGGTCTTTAAATAAGTTTGTTGAGGAGATTTTCGAATAAGCATAATCCTTTTCACAGTGGCCAATGTAGGGTTTTCTTATAAAGTCAGAGCAAATAAAAATGAGCATGTTCCTGTACGTAAAGTTAATTCTTTAACTTTAGCATTAATGTCCAAAGTAGTTTTAGGCAACACAATTAATATTAGCTAAAGGATTGTGGCGTAAAAACACCGTTTTCATTTGACAAAGATTTTTCTTTTCATTTTGCAATGAAACACAAAGATATGTGTTTAAATAACAGTTTAGCCAGGTCATACAAAAAGAATTCTTTCTTTCCTTCCAAAACTCGTTCATTGTATTTTATTTACTCACTATTCTTAAGCTTAATGATGAAACAGATGCGTGAAGTATCTGATAAATCGCCTGTCTAACAAGGAAATACATATATATGTGACTTTTCACTAAATATCAATTTTCAATTAAATATCAAAAACATATGATATCGTTTGGTATGTTCTGCAATAGTATAAGCAAATGTCAAATTAACACTTTTTGAAATGCCCCATACCATTAATCGGGATAATATTGTGTGTTTCCCAATATCATGTCTCGCTGATTGACAAATTATTTATTACATTATGCTCAATAGAACATCCATATTTATGTTTATTTGCTTTTTTGCAGGTTAAGAAAAACGTGCATAAATTGACACCCGATGCAAGATCGCCATGGCTGGAATAGTGGCATTCCTCGAAAGCCCACTGATGACTTGGGTGAGTTGTTTCATACGATGGCCGAGAGGTAAAATTTCAAATGAGTCTTTGGGTTACAATTAAGTCTTTGGTGTTGATGTCTTAAAGCGGCTACATATAGAAATTACCGCAAAAAAGTAGGATCAATGCTTAAAAAATCGTTTAGGGATAATTTCAGAAATAACAGACATAATAACGACCTAGACTTTTACGTAGGAACGTTCGCGACGTGAATATGACGTCGCTCCTTCAACCCAATATATTGGCCATTGTCTTAATGTGAGGTTATTAAGACGTGTAATAATGATGCCGAAATGCCGTCGTTTTCTACGTAACATAGAGCTGTAGACTGACGTTATTTTGACGTCATTTCTGGTTGGGACGTACGTCGACGTCATAATGACCGCATTAGGAGGAATTTTCGTCGAAAGGAGGATTTGGACCAAGCTTGCAAAAATGGAGAGGATTTTAGCCCGAGGGGAGTACTCCTAGACTGGGGCTTATGGCCGTTTACCCTAGCTAGAACATTGTTGTCAGAATGGATACCAACTTGGACATTGCTGTGCATCCGAAGGCATAAACTAAGGCTATGATCGATACAAGGCCAATCCTTATGAATCACCCAAAACATTGAGTTATCATGCTCCTTAAAACAATCGACAATATCATTTAGTTGTTATGAAACGGGCGCCCACCAATGCAGTTATCATGCACTTGTGTAATTAAAACGTATCGGATCCTTATCTCGTTTCCGTAATATTGTAGTTGCGCGTTATCAGGTCACTTGACACTATATTTAAGTGACAAGGACTTGTCATGTAGATTGCATGTAACCACCAAACTGTTGTTGTTTGGATAAAAAAACATGAGGTCGGATGCTGGGACAAAAGCCCCGTAGGACAAAAGCATTGTAATGCTGGCGGCCAAGGCAAATGCCCCGCAAAAATGTACGAGTTTTTGTATAATTAAGCACCATATTTTTTTTTAACCAATACCATTTATTGTTTCAGGTCAAGACTTTCAGTCCAGGGGACGCCGTTACGTTTCAGGATGTCTGTGATGGTGTATATTTGAATGACGTCCTGTCGCAAATGTAAGAACATTATTGACAATGAGTTCAACTTGAATATTGTTATAGTGCTGTTATAGTCAGTTCTCAAATATCTTAAAGTTAAATTTATTATTTCACTTTGAGTTTTAAGGATGAGTTTGTTTATATAGGTTACCAACATGATTTTTTCAGTGAATCTGGGCAAAAAATAGACATTGCGTAGCCAGTTTCATTGGCTTGTTTTTGAATACTAATGAATTGTAGCGTATACCGTAATTTATTGTTTTGTTTAAAAATGTATATGTCAATTTCTAATTTCTAATTATTGTTACAGCGACCCAAGAGAAAATGAACTTTTGGCTGACATGAACAGATCACCCGTCGATGAAAATGCTAGGCTTCAAAACTGGAGCATACTCATCAAAAGTCTAAAATCGTTTTATACGGTAAGTAGATCGACACAATATGTTTTGTAATTTCTGCAAATCCGAACGTCACGCGTAATCTTATATTATGAGGCGATTAAATGACAATCTACTGTGTTATTGATGTAAACTCTTTCAGTATTAGACTCTGTATTATTTCATTTCAGGAGGTACTTCAACAAACGGTGGTCACCCCAAACCCAAATTTATTTGCTGTCATCGAAGATCCGTCTTCAGGTAATAGCAGTGATTCCTTATTAAAATCTATGGCATCTAATGTGATATAGGTTCTTCTATGAAAATGGACATATAAAGTCAACCTTTACATATTTTGTTAAAAACATGTTGTTGTGGTTTTCCTGTGCTTAATCTACTCTTAACTAATAAGAATATTTGTTTTATTGGTATATATAGACACAAGATCTTAAGAAATGACAATGAATATGCAATATAAATTTAGATTGGTAAAATTTTACATAAATTCAATCTTTATATATACATGTATAAAAATGTGTCTATCAATATCTCGAAAAAATAAAATCATTTCCTCAATAAACAGTGAGTTGCCTAGAAGACATGGAGCGTATCATGGTTCTATTGCTGGGCTGCGCAGTCCAGTGCGAGCGTAAAGCGGCCCACATCGATACCATCATGTCGCTTGAAATCGCAACCCAACAGGCCATCGTACAGTGGATAAGACAGGTAAGAGACACGATTATAGACTTGAACATGACTAAAGGCAATATACCGTTTTATTATGTTGGGAAAATTCATGTATGTGACGCTTCACGTCGTAGAAATTATGCGTTATGGCGAAATGTTAGCATTGAACGGACGGCAAACTCGTATTTTACATCTAGTTTTTAACGCAAAGTAGCTGTCCGAACATAAAGGCCGCGGTAACATTGAAGCAAAAAGAAGCAGCTTGTAAAACAATGTTGGTTACATTGTGTGTTTTCACGTCAATCTTGCTTTAAAATATAACACCAAAAACAGGTCACATAAAAAGCTGCTTCTTTTGCTTCAATGTAGCCGCGGCTTAAGGCCGTGTTCACGCAAAACAGGCTAAAAAGCACCAAATCGGGTTGTTAAATATTTCATACCAATGTCAACTGAAATAGATAGCGCATAATTTGAATGTTTGAATGTGCCATAAAGTTCAAGTGACATTGGTATAAATACCATAAAACACCGGTTTCGGGCCGTTTTGCCTGTTTTGCGTGAACACGGCCTTAAGCCGAGGCTACATCGAGTAAATAACCGTTTTGATTAGCAAGCTTTTATTGATAAACATGGAACAAAATCACGCACATTACACTTCTAACAAAAAGTACAAAACACTTAAAGACAACACGTATCTCATTACTACTTATCGGGTGACAATGGTTAACGTCGCTCAAACTCTAAATAAATATCGCACGAATTATCAATGACATAAATTTCACGAAATATCTACAGTTTGCTTTTTGCTTGTCGTCGGTTTCTTTCATATATAAAAAGCGTTCCATCAAGCTGTGCTTCTACGCAACCCTTTAATTTACTCATCTTTTCTAGCACTGTTGCGTCGGATGTTGTATTTGAAAGTATTATTCGAAACGCGAGAGGGCCTTTCGTACAATGCTTAGCGGCGACTGGCAGATGAACTCTCATGTGATCTATTATATTCGAAACATCCGAATCATCGCTTCCGTAGTAATGGACGGTATGTTGATATCCTATATGCGTCGATCGTCCGTCACCAAACGCGATGCTCTTACATTCTCGCTTTATATCACGTGTGGCGGTTATACATTTACTGTTTTGGATTATTTTGTGGAAATTGCTTGTCATCAGCCGATATGCGACGAACCCAGCGTCAACGACGATCCGCTTGCTTGGGAAAAGCCGCCATTGGGCGCGTTTGTCTTCTAAAATAGGAAGACACTCCTCTGGTGCGAGAATGGATGTGTGATATCCAGGTACTGGATCGTAAAGACTTTGCACATGTTCAATCGCGGAACAGTCAAAGATCGATTTGCAAAAGACCTGGAAACATATTATGATAAAACCTATATAAAACTATTTTAATGGCACAAAATGGATGAATTTCGCAATGAACATACCGTAGACTGTCACTTACAATTAAAACACCTTATCATCGGTATTTTCTTGTAAATATGAATGTAAATAATTGATACTCAGAGTATATAATTTTAATTTATGATGTTGATTTTTAATCAAGTAGCACTCTACCCGTTTACAGAGGAGATGTGGCAAAGAAAACATTTCCTCTTCCATTTTTGACGTCTCTTTCCAATATGACATGGTTACGCCCCCGAACCTCTGAATATGTTTCGGTGGGTCGTGATCGAATCCTGTCAAGAAAATTCACGTTAAAAATGATTATATGGTAAAATTCTTCTTTTTTGTTTCAAAAAAACAGGACAGCATTTTATAACGCTATGATACTATTATATGATTTTTTTATTGATGCTGTTTGGACGCCACATATCTAACACAGCCTCATCCATATATATGCATAGTTACGCCCTACAATGTATAAAGCATCGGAACGCAACGCAACGCAAATTTCCATCAGATATCAGGAACATATTCTCCGCTCCACTTAGGCCTAACCCTACTCTTAGATCCAATGTTAAAGGATGGGGAAAATGTAGGGTTTTGGCGGTGAATATAGGTTCAGGTTTTTTTGTTCATACGCCTTTTTGTCGAATCTGTATGATAGTCTATTGCAACAACTGACTACTAATAATACAATCATAGGAAGGTCCTAGACTTGATTAGCATTTCATAATAAAAGAGACTATAGATTGGTAAGTTTTAACCTGTGTTTCTTAGTTCCCGCCACAAACCACGACCCCTTAACGATACATGTGTGCGCGCCGTCATTCCAATAATCGTTGTTCCATCGTCTACGAGATATTCTGTTGCTAGGGCGACCTGAATGATATTCTAATTGATTTAACATATACCAAGGCCTGGTTCCATGGTTTCAAACAAGACTTTAATATGTATCATTTATTATTCTTGTATTTAATGTATACAATGTATATATGACGTAACTTTAATGTAGCGTCACCACAACATTGCGGTGTGTAGCTCATAAACAACGTTTTTGTCCAATAATATTTTGCCCACTATGTATTTTCTAATGCTTTCATTAAGAATTACGTATTGCACTTACAATTTTATCGTCTAGTAAATAGACGGTGATTTCTCGATCCGGATCGTTGAGTATACGAAAGTATTCGGCCGGCAGATAATCGTTTCCACTGTAGATGGTGTGATTCGGGTCCAAATCCAGAACCCCTTGATAGTCATCGGCTGTGGCCTGACGGACTGTGACTTTGCCCGAACTTCTGGTCGTTTTCTCTGAACATATACGTAACATGATCGGTGTCATTTCTCAAGACTAAATGTAGATGAAAAAAGGAGAGCAACTGCCACATGGATTCTCTACGAACGACTTTTTTCGCTGTGTTTTATTTTTGGTGCATAAATTGTACGTCATTTGCCATATAATGTATTTCATATTATACAAGCGAAGATTTAATCTTGAAAAATGCAGCAATTCTTTGGATTCTAGCAGACACCGTTAATTAAAATTTATGTGTGCTTAGTTAAAAAAAAAGAAAAAAAATGGCTTACCCATATTGTTGATCAGAAAACAAGTTGTCGTTGATATTTTTCCTAATTTATCCGGTTTTTGGTTATACTTTCACATAAATAAAATTGTAAAACACATTTGCTATTAAATAGGATCTATCAGACGTACATACATGTGAATGCAGCGTGACTAAACTCACGTATGTATTTTAATTAGGATGATTGAACACCACGTCTGAAGTGTTTTTTTTTTATATTTTTGGTTTAAAGTACAACGATAACTCGATGAGGACGTCTGTCCGACATTCCTCTTTTCGTAAATTATGTTCTTGAAGCATGAAACTGAAGTCGTCATGTGTTGTGTATGCAATATACATGTAGGATTTACTCTACTCCCTAAAATCCCGGTCCCGGTCCAGATTGAGAAATGGCGACCAGAAATGTCATTATGTTTTATTTGATAATGTAACGTCTTTTCAAGAACGTTTCCATTTAATGTTGCAATTTCATTTTAATTTTTGCCTACGTCGGTCTTTTTTCATCCCCATTTCTACTAGCCTAAGGGCTCGTTCACCCGCTCCGAAAAAAAAGCGCAAAACACACATTTTGCGCTTTAAACTTGAAGCCACATTTGTATAAAAACATAGTAGTTTATCCCTTCTGTTCACCCAGAATCATGCGCTTTTATTTCGGGTGAACGCGCCTTAATGGTCTCGGAAGTCCGGTATGGGTAATTGTGTATTTCTACCATAAAACTAAGACGTAAAAAGGGGTATTGCATAGATCAATTTTGTGATTCTTTAAAAACTTTCAATGGTAAAAAATATGGTCTCTTACATCCATATTTCACGTTTTAATAGCATAAACAATAAACGTTTCCTAAGAAAATCGAAATAATATCATAAAACATTGATACATTGTTTGAACGTTTGCCATTAAATGACTGCGGGCTAAATGGATCAATTAATTAAGCTCTTGTGAAAAAGTATTGTCCTACATTCTTGAATCTTCGAAAGCATGCTTACACGATGGTGTCTCTCGTCGGTCACGATGAATGAGCGTCTCGGCGTCGGTGAGCACTCTGGTGGGATGATAGTCCGATGCGCGAAATGCATTCTTTTCCGCACTTGTCGCAGCGGAACGTTCGGGTGCTTGTTGAGGAGCCACAGGACTTCCTAGCTGCTCTCCTCTGAATCACAGATTCTATACGGCTGCGTAGCATTGTGCCCTCCACTGTATACGGAGCTGACGCATTTGTCTCCTAGGTGGTAAGATTGAACCCGTATCTTTGAGGCGTAGGCGGTGCGTCCTTTTCCTCTTTTACCACCTTTCAGCCGCCCATATAGCATCGCCTCTGGTATACGGGAGTCATCCATACGCACGACATGTCCTGTCCAGCGTAATTGGGCTTTGACAAGCTGTTTCTATACGCTAGGGATTCCACATCTTCGTTAAACTTCCGTATTCGGTTTGTGGTCCGCATGTGGAACAACTCTATTTGGTGCACGTGCGTTTGCACAATGCAAACGTTCTCAATGACTTAGTAGGATCATACGGATGAAAATAAATAACATTTAAAACATACATCATCTCATTAAGTCAAGTGGTTAACTGTTTATACGTTTTATTATTACATATAATCGGCATGATATTTCGCATTAATAATTATTTAAATAGCAAACTGTGTTCCATTCGAACGTATATAATTGTTGATTGTTACAGTAAATTGCACCCAGTGTACATGCAGTTGCATTAAAAATTATAGAAAGAACTTATATTTGGTGGTCTGGTTGTATTGGTGGTCTGGTTTAATTAAAATAACAATCGAATAATCTTATTTAGCACCGAGATAGCCTCTTTTTGCTATCATACAAACACAATAGTCCTCCCTTTTTTTTATAAAGAAGATTCTATATTTCGTGAGTATTACCGTCTAACTTAACACACATTTATATCAATATTTAACAAAAAAATAGAATTAATTAATCTTTGTTTTTTTAGTATGAAACAAGGCTTTAAGTGAATTCTTTAAGTGCATAACACTAACATATAAGGAGCCGCGATAAACATAATTAAGTTAATTGCAATGTCGCTTTGACTTTGAATAAAAAGCTAGGTCGCATTTGAAGTCTACAGTTTCTAACAATTTACAGTTTGCTTATCGCTGGACTTCGATTTCTTTCGAATATAAACATCATACCCGCATTTCCTGTTTCGATGCAACCCTTTAATTTATTCATCTCTTCCATTACCTTTGCTGCTGGCATGGAGTTTGAAAGAATAATTCGAAACGCTAGAGGACCTTTCGTACTATGCTTTACTGCGATTGGAAGATGAATCCTCACGTGATCTATTATATTCGAAACATCCGAAGCATCGCTTCCATAATAGTGGACCGTATATTGGTAACCAATATGTGCCGATCGTCCATCGCCAAACGCAATGCTCTTGCATTCTCGCTTTATATCACATGTAGCGGTTATGCATTTACTGCTTTGGATGATTTTGTGGAAATTGCTCGTCATTAGTTGATATGCGACCATTCCGAAGTCTACGACAATACGCTTGCTTGGGAAAAGCTGCCACTGGGTGCGTTTGTCTTCTAATATAGAAAGACATTCTTCTGGGCTAATTTGAGTTGTGTGGTATCCACGCTCTTGATCATAAAGGCTTTGAACATGTTCGACCGCGGCACTGTCGAAGATCAAGCGACATAAGACCTGGAAAAGATGTATTGACATTGTTGATCTAAACGAGCTTCTTATGATAAGAAAAATAAATACATTTTGCAATGAACATATCTTAATTATGCCTCACCAGGACTTTTTAATGGTTAATTGTCAAGGGAACATCTTTATAATTGAAACCATTTGATACATATGATTTTAATTTGTAATTCAGTAGCACTATATACCCGTTTGCAGAGGAGATGTGGCAACGAAAATTGATCCTGTTCTATTTTTGATGACTCTTTCCAATATGTCATTGTTACTCCTCCGAACCTTTGTATATTTTCAGGAAAATCATCTTTGAATCCTACAATGACCATTTGCATTAAAGAATGATCACATTGTTATCTAATTTTATTCACCTTAATATCATAAATAAGTGCCAATAAGAACTTGGCTACATTAAACATATTAAAATAAGAGTTATAAGGTCAGCATTAATATTGCTGCATTTTATTATTTCTGTAATACGCAAATATGATGTTATTACAATGTTGTATATTACATTAAATATGATGTTTACAAAAGCCCCAAAGTTATCTTTGATTTTATTTTCATCCATCAATCAATACATTAAAACCTGTGTTTCTAAGTTGCCGCCAGAAACCACGTCCCCTTAGCGATGCATGGGTGCGCGCCGACATGCCAATAAGCGTTGTTCCGTCGTCAACTCGATAACCTGTTCCCATAGCAACCTGTGGCACATTTTTGTTGATTGACGTAGAGCCTTGAATCAGTTTACCGTTAACTTTTGACGATTTTGACGAAATCATTACTTACAAGATCGTTATTAGAATCATTACAAAGCCGGAAATTGAGCAGTGGGAAGGTTGTTCATTTACAAATAACATATAGTTTTGTTGTATTCCAAATATGAGCAAAAATAATTTTAATATTTTTTCAATAGAAATGAATGAAATGTTAATGCTGGGATCAGTTTACCGCCACTTACATATGAATAAAGAAAAGCAAAGTATACCATCATCTTATTTGAAAAAAAGTGTATTGCAAAATCTGATATGCATACACATTGACCATACGAACCCATTCTTCGTAAAATTAAATCGCTAAAACTATAATATATCAGCGTTAATAAACCTTTAGAACATGTTTCAGTACTGCAAGCCATGACAACCATTTTTCATTGTTGATTCATCTATACTTTGACTGCTGTTTATAATAAATTACATTTTCTACTGGCTGTCAGTCAGATTCTAATATATTTATGCCTAGTCCAGCTTATACAGTCTACTCATACAGTACTTATGCTACTTATACCATATTGGCTCTATCGGTGATGGTTATCACAAAAGATTTCTCAAAATTTAATTCTACTTGGATTGTGCAATGCCATTCTAGGTTCAAAAGACATAGACTTAAGTTCTGTTTAGTTTCTCTAAGCCATAATGTAACTCTTCTTAACTTATCCCGTTATATGACGATTACAGTCAAACCTTTTTTTTTCCAAGGCCCCATTCATGCATTTACAAATGTAAACTGTAGTACAAAATAGGCAGAATTGATATGAACTATATTTAAAGCAATTAAAATCCGTTTTGACAAATCAAAATTTGAAATAAAAAGAGTGTAATTACCTTATACAACGGACGAAAATATTAAATATAGTAAAGTGGCGGTAAACTGAATCTAGCACTAGAATGTCACCTGTCTACGTTGAAAAATTAAATAAAATATTTCTGTTTAACATTCAGCAATAAGCTTTAATGAATCGATGCTCAATTGAATAACCTACCTTACGATATAAAAATATATGTAAAATATCAAACAAATATATTTTATATAAACGTTTGTTTAGAAAACTTCGCTAAGATTTAACGATAAACTGATTATTCACTCTATAACTTATGCCGTGTTACATGGATACATGCGCATGTTACAAATTATATGTAATGATTTTCGTTTTAATCGGAAAATCATTTAAACGGCGTAGCTTGCAATAGAATCTATATAGCGTCGAAGATTAAAAATTGAAAGAATTTATTAAAATGACATTGGTCCAATGTTGCCACATGGAATGATTTCCATCAAGATGTCATCGCAACATAAATCGTTCAATTAACTGATTGACTGATAAACTGTTGATACAGAATATATTAATTGCACCTACAATTTTGCCGTCTAGTAGATAGACTGTTATGTTCCTATCTGGATCGTTGAGTATACGAAAGTATTCGGCAGGTATATAATCATTCCCACTGTAGATAGTGTGATTTGGATCCAAATCCAGAACACCCTGATAGTCGTCTGCCGTGCCTTTGCGGACTGTAATTTTACCCGGATCTCTGCCCTTGTCATCTGAACATATACAATTTGATATTTCATAAAGATATGCAGATCATGACGATGTATCTGTACTTCACGACTCAATTCAATGATTGGCTAATTCTAAATGTAAATGAATATATAAATCTCAGCAATCTTTATATGTGGGGTATAAACTGTGCATGTCTGCCTGGCTGCGAAGAAAGCTTCACGTAGCTTAATCTACCTCATCAGCTGTGTTTTTTAGTGTATTTTTTAAAAAGTTCCCATTTTTTAAAAAGGTTCATGGGTATTTAAGCTAGATTCTAGTGGCTTTAACGCGGTTCAAGTAACTTCAGATTAGAAATATGGTTCACGAGAAAATGAAGCGCTTTAAAGCACCCCGTTTGGCCAGGCCATTAATGGCATTTTCATGAAACATTTCAGAATTCATTTCATATGGTGCAATTAATAATGATATAAGCATTATATCATCAAGTTAAGTTGGTAGTGTTTCTTAGTAAATCACAGGCACAGATACCAATTTAGTACAGTGTAAAAATATCCGTGTACTTACCCATTTTGAGCTTTAGATGATAATTAATATGTGTTTTAATTTATCCTGGTTATGCTATATCTAAACCGTTATTTTACATAATCACATTTAATTCGAATTGTGTTTGAGTAGATGTAGGTCTATACGTTGTAACTGAATTAGGCCTATTTATAAAAGTAGACCATTGCAAGTAGGCCTACATATACATGTACATGTATGTGATAAAATACGTATGCAGCTTGATCATGCTTAAGTATTTACGATAAAAAAGGATGCTGCAACACTATATTTGAAGTAGTTCAGACACAATCTAAACCGTCAATTACATATATTTTGTAGCAAGGACATAGTTAAGGTTAATGTTAACTGTGTCCTATATACAAGACACATATAAAAGGTATGTCAAAAATGTCTTGTTGCCGAGTCCTCATATGGATACAATATAGATCGAATATACGTCCAGAAAATAAGAACTAATATACTAATACAAAAATAAACACCATTTCATAAATATCAAAGAGTTCAAATTAATTCGATCAAAATATTTTTTCGAAGTGGAATTATCATTTAGAATCTACTCGCTTTCTAGCCCTCAAGGCTATATTGCTATCGTCGTGTCCGGCTGTCTGTCCGTCCGTCCGTAAACAATTACCTTGTGAACAAACTCAAGGCTACAAAACTGGACTTAGAAAAATTCCCTATAAGCCCCTTCATAGATATCAATTAAGGGAGCTTGTGAAAACACTCAATGCTACAATTCTTCACCAATCGCAATTATATTTGGCATACAGTTAGTATGGGTACTAAATAAAGGTTGGGATTGTAAATGAGCCATATCCGACCAGGGTAAATGGCCCAACTGGACTTTGAAAAATTACTTATAAGCCCCTTCACAAGCGTTTTTTTGTCCTCACTAGAGAATTGTTATCTTGGCTGAGGGCTTTGCATCTCTGATTCCTATGTTTAGTTGAGCTTTCTTTTTTTACGTACCCACTGGGCAAGTAATGGTCATAATACGTTGCATTCGGACGCGACGTTGAGAGGACGCACAACCTTGGGTCAATATGAAAGATTATCGGACGATTTTTCACGCCTCGGCGTCCGATGAACATCTTTCGTACGTCCGACTCGTCGATGCAGCGTGTTTTCATTATCGGTGACAAAAAAAAGACGTATTGAAAACGTTCGTATGGGCCCAAAGAAGAGCGTCTTCTTAACTTCTGTGCAGCCCTTGCCGAGTGGCGCAAGTTTACAACATTCTTTTGTGCCCTATCGGTCTATGTGCATATCCCAGTAATAAAAATAACCAATATTTCAAGCAAGCTCACAAACAGTTATAAATTCAAACAACGCCATGGTTTCGTTGTGTTTCTGTTTCATTCAACGATTTTATTACGTAAAACCTTCCTTTTGTATCCCAGGTAACGGATACAGCTGACCACGTGGTATCCCAGGAACTCATAAGCGGCGAATCGGATGTCACCAAACACATTTATTCGACTCTGAAGCGCATCGTGAAGGAGAGGGACGACCTGTTCGAGGTAAGTCGGTTGGCCTACTGGGCGTTGTGCGTTGTTTCAACGTGGAAAAAAGGTCCCATGACGTGGTTATTATAAAATGTGAGGCATGGGCCGTCGACATTGTGTTATCCATATTTATTAATTGTCATATTTTCCATAAGAACATAAACGAAGATAATCGTTGGGAAATGCGACAATACTGACATGTCTATTCTGCAAATATTACACACTGTCAAAATTTGTATTTCAAACCTGTATTGTAGAAGTAGTGAATTTTAAAAGGGTTCCATTGGTTCTTTCTTTTATTAACATGTACATATTTCAAAATTCTCTATCATATAGGATTCGCTCAACTTGAAGCAAGAGAAAAACTACGTTTTGCATGAAATTGAGAAGAGAAAGGGCACAATGACAGCACCAAGCTCAATGGAGAAGTACCACCTCTCGAAAGAGCTACAAGAACACAAGGCACAATCGGCCCGGCAGGCACAGGACATGTAAGACAAAATTAAGTGTACATTCAAAATCTACTCAATGTTTTAACTAGTTTTGGTTTCAAAAGAATGACATGTGTATAGATTTCTATTGTTAAAAAATAAGTTAGGGTCCTATCATATTTTTTTGTAAACCTGCATTCATTTCAAATATTGGGTATAAAAACTAATTGCTTTAGCATCGTTGATATGGTCATATTGCCACGTATAAAATAAAACATTTTCATATTTTACAGAGAAGATAAAACAAAAGTGTTGTTGGAGTTGAGAGAAGAATTAGAACAACAAACTAAAGAACTCGGCAAATTAAAATCGGAGGTAAAATTAATTTTCATCTTTTTACTGTTTTTAACCCAGCTTTCGTGAAACGAAAACAGGGTTTGTGAGATCGGTCGGCGTCGTCCGACGTTAGTTAGTTAGTTAATTATTCAGTAAACTTTTTTTCTCAAAATCCTATCTCCTCCCACAGTTTTGGTCGTAGAGCTTTCAAACTATAACCAAAGCTTCTTTACGGAACCCTCACACCGGCTTGTTCTTTATAGGACGATTGCTCCACTGGGGTTGCCATGGTAGACTTCGCCATTTCCGCTAATTTGGTCTTATATATAGATAAGATCTCGAACCTATCTCCTCCCACAGTTTTGGTCGTAGAGCTTTCAAACTTTAACCAAAGCTTCTTTACAGAACCCTCTTACCGGATCGTGCTTTATATGGCGATTGCTTCACTGAGGTCGCCATGGTGGACTTTGCCATATCCGCTAATTTGGTCTTCTATATAGGAAAAAAGTATATTTAGCCCATTCCACATGGCCGTATACCTTCTGCTATCGGTAAGACATTTTTAATGGCGTGTATAATATGCACGACCAAACCTGCCGTTTGCAGAAAGGTTGGTCATGTGGGGACTTGGGTCTTGGGTGATGAGAGTTTATGCACGTGAACTCGCATTTCAACAGAGCTTTCAAAATTTAACCAAAGCTTCTTTATGGTACCTACGAACGGGTTGTTCTTTTTATGACGATCGAATAAGAACGTTTTTCGACAAAGAATGTCAAAAATGAAACGTCATATTTAACATATATTTGATTTTTTCACAAAAGCTCAAGCAATAAACAAAAGCTGGGTCATTGTCCTTGACAATCTTGTTAAAATTAAAATTGTTGAAAACTCATGAACATTTGCCCCGTATTCTTTTGGAAGTCTCTGTATCCGGGGATAGAACTGATACGGTTACAGTAACCATCCCAAAAGAACAATGTCCCCGATCTTGGTGACATATCACCAGGTTCGGGGACACTGTACTTTTCGTTTGGTGACTGTAACCGTATCAGTTCTGTCCCCGGATACAGAGACTTCCAAAAGAATACGGGGTATGTTTTGAACATGGTTATAAACGTGGTAAATTTACTTGGTAAAATTAAGCATTCGAATAACGGATGCATACAAGGGCATGGTTATAATTTCAATAGTTCAAAAGTCCAATAAAAAAGCTGTGAAATATCCAAACTGACTTTGTCGCCGTGGAACCACGACTTAAAGCACCAAACCTCGCTAAGTTCACAACAAACAAAACCAGCATATAGTTGACATTTGATTTTAATGCATTAACCAAATAGACTCTTTATCTTTTACATAGAAATCATGATTTACTTTCAGAATACAATGTTATCAAAGGATGCGAAACTGGTCAGAACATATCGAGATGAACTGGATGCCTTTAGGGAGCAGGTAAGATATGATTTTTTAAAAATATATATATTTTTTTTGGAATTTATGAATTGGCACGGATTCAGAAAAAAATGAACCGCTTACGTTGATGTAAGAAAAATAAGAGCCGAACTGGGGCGGTCGCCGCATGCGCGTCTCGGAAATCCATGTCTGATATATGAGCTATTTTTAAGGGATTTTCTTAAAGACTAGATTTATCAAAAGTAATGAATTAGTTTCACTACATAGAAAACTTGTTTGAGACGACATTGTTATCAAATATATGTTTATACTATTGAACAAATCATTATCTTGATTCATGATATGATAAATTGATGTTATTTTTTTACTCAGGGTCTGAAAATCGAAAAGTATGAAAAAGAGCTGTCAAAACACAGAGAAAAGAAC
Source organism: Hydroides elegans (assembly GCA_001703475.1). Lineage (NCBI taxonomy): Eukaryota > Metazoa > Annelida > Polychaeta > Sabellida > Serpulidae > Hydroides > Hydroides elegans. The sequence continues at coordinate 20,807 of LQRL01166652.1, forward strand.
CACGAAATGGAGTATTTGAAAACAAGAATAGAGGTAAGATCTTATTATTTTTAAACTTTATAAATATACATAAATGCTACAAAAGGAAATCACATTTTCTATAATTTAGATGGATTAAAATAAATATTCCTTATATTGGAACCTCAAGAAAATGTACGCATCTTTGCTATACATTCCAAGCAACGTCATTCTAAGCTTGGATTTATCTTCAACGTTAGCCTGACGTCCAAAAAGAAAACAGTTCAAAGACAACAAAGCGTCAACACGTCAACATTGTTAGATGTTTAGTCGAGAGGGATGGAGTCTACTTTGTGAATATACACAGCATTTTGAAACCATTACAACTTAATGTCGCTTCCACACCTTGCACAGGAGCTAAAAGAGGACAACCATGCCCTGACCTCAGCCAAAGAAGAGCTCGACAGCACTAGCGTCCAGCTGCAGCGACAAGCTGAGGCAGCAATGGAGGACGCGGCGCAGCTGCAGCTCAAGTTGCAACACATGGCAGAGGTAATATAGTCTAGGTTGGACACTCATCGAATGTGTTATATTCCTCATATATGTTTTCCCAATTGTTTTAAAAGGAATATATGTTATATCATTTAGAGTAAAAAACTCATACAAAAATTTACATGTTTATCATTATGTCTTGCATAATTCTCAATATCAACTTTATAATATCAAGGTGTTACAACTTTCCGTTTTGATTTAAATATACATGTGTTTTCCACTTTTACTTATCTAATCATCAGGAAAAGGATGGCTTGCAAAAGAAATTGGAAGAGGCCCTAGAGGAGAATGCGGCTTTGGACTTTGAGCGAACGCGCTCCAAGGAGGGCTACTCGGGTCCACTGCGAAGGATGATCAGCTACACTTCGGCCGAGTTCCTTCATGGCAGCAATCTGTCGTTATCTGGTATGGATGCGTTTTGTGTCTGAGGTAGATATATCGTTTGGAAAAGTGAGATAAATGTACATAAATCGATTCTTATGTTCAAACTGTCATATGCTCCAGACAAATTGTCCGCGATTCTGTTAGCTAAATATATTTCTATACAGAAATAAATGACGTTGATGTGAGAATTATCGTATAATATTATGATTCTTTCTGATTTCGTAATCAGCATTACAACTTAAATAAAAAATAGATTAATATCTATTTTGTTCATGCAAGTCGCTATAATATAATATTTTTCTCATAACAGGTCAGCCAATTTGCAACGAATTGAGCGACAGCATGCAGTCTCACGTCACCAAACTGGAAATGGAGAACGAGCGACTAAAATCAGAGGTAGAAGAAATCAAGACCAAGTTGCACAAATCCCAAGTGGATTTGGAACAGTTGATCCATCAAACGGAATCTGACTTGGTTAAGAGACGACAGGAATTCGATAAGGAGCAAAGTCAGTTGCGTAGGAAGATAACGGATGAAATAACGGAGAAACTAGAGGGTGCCAATTCTGAGAAACTGAAACAGTGTCGTGAAACCGCGAAACAGGAAAAACTGCAAATCATCAAAGACTATTCTGCGAAATTGGATTTTGCAGAAAGCGAAAAACGCATTTTGAAAACGGAAAAGGAAACTCTTCAGGCTGAGCTACGAAGCAGGTCCAGTCCCGACAGAAATGCTCAGTTGTCAGATATAACAGAAAGTTATAAGCATAAAACAGATGAACTTATTTCCAATTTCGAGAGTCAGATCCAAGAACTAAAACGAGAAAACGACCGGTTACAAACTGAAGTAGCCTGTCTATGTGCCCAGCTACAGAGAGAAAATACGCAAAGTAAAACAAGGTTAATAAATGATTCAAATTCGAATGACATTTCGAAGCCTGATATGGATCCAAAAACAGTCAATCAAAACCGTCAGATTGAAAATGAGCTTCAGGTTAAGGTTCACCATTTACAGAAAGAAAAGGACGAACTGAAAAACGAAATGCGGTTATTACAGCGAAAATTCGATTTACAGCGGGAAAGCAGTGATAAAATAAAGGCAGAAAATGGTCATCTAGAACGTCAGGTCCATGAACTGAAGGCCAATGTAGAAACAGTGAGAGAATGCTCTGAAAACCATATCAAATCATTGGAACACGAGTTACTGAACCTTCAAGAAAAGGCAGATGCAATGGAAAACCTGAATGAGTACCTGAATGTTTCGGAAACAGATGACAATGAAATGACAAAAGATGACAGTTGGGCAGATGAAAATCACAATTGTGATCTAAGTCGAGAAAGCATGCGCTCGCTGCCTGCTGATATCCATGGTAACCAGGACAATAGTAAATATAAACATGGTCATAATGCATCTTTCGACCACGCGAAACGACACAGGCGGGAGAAAATCAGTTATGTCAAAGGACATTCAGAGCATTGCATACCGGACTCGAAGCGCAAGCAAGAACAAATGAAACCATCTGGATCAATACTCAACAAATTGAGAAGCTATGTTAAAACTCCAAAAGAAAGTGAGTACAGCCCGAGGGTTTCACGTCGAGGGAATTCATCTCTACGTGAGGTGAAAATGCGCGAAAAACCACCGGCGTTCGATCGAAATAATCGAATGCGACACACAATACAGAACTTCCAGATGCGGGAAACTGATCCAGATATCATTCCAACTAAATTCCACACTCCGGTCGTCCCCTCAAGATCTAAACCCGTTCCACAGACCTTTTCCCGCGACCATCCACTACGCCAAACAATGCCCGAACGCAAAACCACATATCACTTCCCCGATAAAGGAACAGTACATTCCAGAAACGGCAGTGCGCAATCACTCTTATCTCGTGATAGTCATATGTCGTATGGTCTCGACGACTCGAGAAGAGTTAGGTCTAAAACCTTGTTGCATTCCTCTTATATTGAGGAACCTACGTATTGTGAGATATCTGTTGATGAAGATCGAATGCCTCCTAATCCATATCATGCGAACTGTGACCAAACCGGATGTTGTGCATCGGACTTTGATTCGGGTTTCGCCCAGTCCGCGGAAAATAGTCCACCCAATGCGAGGGAGGAGGACGGTGATAAGGCTAGGTATAAGGTGACGCGGATCGATATATTGAGCACTGAAACTGTGCGGAAGAAATTATCAAATGCATCGAATAATTCGCTGATACAGCAAATAGTTAAACTTCAAGATCAAAATATTGAACTCGCTAGAGAAAATAAAGAACTAAGAAAATCGATGGACAGCTTGAAAATAAAAGATGGTTCTGATGGCCCATCATCAGACACATTCTCTCAGCTGGAGAAAGAAAACCGAAAGCTAAAAATGATTGTTCAGACTTTACAGTTCAGCTTATCGGGCAAAAATCCATATGACAAAAATGAGTATCATTACTTCACAAATGTTTAAAATTGTCTGTAATATAATTCTGTGCATTTGTTGTCTAGATCTCAGTTCTGTGCCATTTTGTAAATAACTTATTTACATTCAACGAAACAAGTTTTTACTTAAATATATATTTCTTGTATTTATATAGATTTCTTTATAATATTTTGCTGTTAAATGTGAAGCACGCTTAAATGTAGATTGTGTATTTTTATGCCAATACAAGCGCATTGGGTTTTCTTGGCATGTCTACAAAATGCTCAACTAGATTATAGTCGAGCTAACATATATATTATTTTGGCGAAATATGTATTACATGCGATGTATATTGAATAAAATATGAAAACACTTAAAACTTATTTGAAATGTAATATGTATGATGAAGAGCATAGTTAAGTTGAATGCTAGAATTTGAAATAAAAACAATGAAAACGCTTAAAACTTATTTAAAGCTTTAAAGGTATGATAAAAAGGAATAGTTTAATTAGAGGCTAGAATAACAAATTTGAATAGAATATGAAAACGCTTAAAACTTATCTAAAGTTAAAAAAGTATGACGAAAAGAGCAGTTAAATAAAAGACTAGAATTAAGATACTTATGAAGCTTGTTGTTGTTATTATTATTTTTAGATAATGCTGCGGAAGAGTATATGGTATCTATTCATATAAGACAGTTTAACACAAATCCTCTGTTATTAACACAAATCAGAGTTACCCCTCGGAAAATCCAGGGGCCATATTCATAAAAATCTAAGCATTCTTACATTCTAAGTCAGGGGTGAAAACTTAAATCCAACACGGCTTAATGCTACAAATCACTAAAATTATACTCCTTGATGCGAGTTCAATAGATTTGAAGAGATTCGAATTAAATTTGTCATAAATTAACCGATATAACGATGTCGAACTTAGAATGTAAGCATGCTTAGAGTTTTGTATATGGTCCCAGGTGATATATCAATATCGAAGGGCACCCCACGACACATAGGCAAAAGTTGTAAAATAACATTAAAACACATTTACAAATACGAATACCAAAAAAGGACACCTTTCAGAACTTTAAATTTGCATAAGTAGGGGTTGGGGAAACTGGCACTTTTTTAGGTGATCCTTTCAGATTCCACATACTTAAAGATTTTTCGATGCCTTTATGTTTATGTGTTTAGAAACCAACAAAATTAATAAAATCGAGCAAACTTCCAGGTGATTTTTGGGTTTTTAACCCAGCTTTCGTGAAACGAAAACTGGGTTTGTGCAATCGGTTGGTGTCCGTCCGCCGTTAGTTAGTTAGTTAGTTAGTTATTTCGTAAACTTTTTAAAAACCTATCTCCTCTCACAGTTTTGACAGCAGAGCTGTGAAACTTTCACACAAGCTTCTATATGGTCACCTTATTACGGATTGTGCTTTTGATGACGATCGAACCATTGTGGTCGCCATGGTGGACTTCGCCATTTCCGCCCGATTTGGTCTTATATATAGTAAAAAACTCATAGCTTCAACAGCTATCTTTTCCCACAGTTTTAATCATAGAGCTTTCAAACTTAAAGACACGCTTCTATATGGTCACTTCATTATGGATTGTGCTTTTGATGAAGATCAAACCATTGTGGTCGCCATGGTGGACTTCACTATTTCCGCCCAATTTGGTCTTATATTTTGTAAAAAACTCATAGCTTCAACAGCTATCTTCTCCCACAGTTTTAATCATAGAGCTTTCAAACTTTAAGACAAGCTTCTATATGGTCACCTCATTATGTACTGTGCTTTTGATGAAGATCGAACCATTGTGGTCGCCATGGTGGACTTCGCCATTTCCGCCCGATTTGGTCTTATATATAGTAAAAAAAAACTCATAGCTTCAACACCTATCTTCTCCCATAGTTTTAATCATAGAGCTTTCAAACTTTAAGACAAGCTTTTATATGGTCACCTCATTATGGATTATGCTTTTGATGAAGATTGAACCGTTGTGGTCTCCATGGTGGACCTCGCCATTTCCGCCCAATTTGGTCTTATGTATAGTAAAAAACTCATAGCTTCAACA
>LQRL01166662.1:5366-16929 GCA_001703475.1 Hydroides elegans
CAATTATCTTTTTGCTTCACTGGCCGTGTCAGTTGCCTCTCAAAAGCATTAGATGTGCTATATGAACTCGTGCTTATAAAAGCATATTTTCTTTAATTTATAAATTGAGGATAGTTTTGCCAACTGGTCTCGTCAGTTCAAGAGATGTCTTCAGAAAGAAGTGAGTGATGATGCAAGATGTTACTCGGTTTTTTTATCTCTGTTTTTCACATGATCTTGTTTATTCGCAAAATAGTTATTTCCAAGGTTAATTTTAGTAAAAACTGACCATCCTGCACCTACGAATTGTTGAAGTTCACGGGGGATCCAAGGTCACTGACCTTCTAGTTCTTTTATCGTTTTGTTTTAGACAATATTACAGCGCACATCATCCTGCATTGGGTTTGCTTTTGCTAAAACTGGGCAAATTGTCTCTATATTTGCATCGAACATCAGATGCTGTCAGATACTTGCAACAGGTAACAATTCGAGACTTACGATCTTGATTATATAGAGATATATTTATTTTATTCAAGTAATTGCTTTCTGAGAGCAAATTATCAGTATTCATTATTATTTTCTATCCGATAATATTAAGCAATTATGTAAGTAACATATATAAGGCCTGTTTCGATAAACATGATTTCAAAGACGTGTAAGTAAGTAAAACATAATGAGTCAAACTATAGATTTAGATATGCAGGGAACTTCGAAATCGACATCCTATGAAAATGTTATTGATTGATACATGTATACTGTTTTATATTGCAGTCCTCCGATGTTCTGGACATATCACATGGCAAGAATCATCCAATTTTTACAAAACTTTGCGCAATGTTGGAGCAAGCGAGAGGCGAATTACAACATGAACAGGTCGACTCTAGCATTAGATGAACAAAATTGGTTTGAAGTTTCCACCTAGCTGTTCCCAAATGGCCAGACCATGTTGACAACGCCTAGCGCCACCAAAACACAGTGAAGGGCAGTGTGTTTTTGTAAAGGCAGAAAGGATTCCACGAAAAAAATTCATGAAATAACGCACAACAGAAGAGCGAACATGATTTCAAGTTTATCCTTGCTTCGCCTTTATGGAAAACCGTCGTCTATCCAGATTTGCCATTAAATGAAAATAAGCCATATAGTAGATTCACTAAGATAAATATAATTGGTTCAGTTCTAGCAGGTTAAATACAAATAAAGTCTTACAGAAAAGACAATAAAACGAATAAATAATTGCACTCTTTTATTGATACAGACCTCAATAAACATTGAACTCATTTAAACATTTCGTTAACATACAATGTGACAATCACTTTCTATACATGAGAACACTATGGTGTTACTGCAGATTGCATAACTAAGATGCAATCAGTATGTTCGCATCTTCCATGTTACTTGAACAATAAGTTTTGCACTTTTCCTCAATATTGCATTTATTCGACACATACATACCAAACCGATATTGCAAAAATAATTTACCGTCATGAGTAAAGAAGTAATGAATAAATGATTTCTGTTTTTAAATTCGTTCTCAGACATTTCCATGTATCTATAAATTATAAATGTATAGTTGAATAGAAATGGATATTTGTTTGTGTGAAAATATTTTATTTGAATCGAGAAATGGTTTCTTGAAACCTAAATAAAAATCGCTAATTTTAACTGATTGTGGATAAACATGCATTTATACCGAACTGTTACCATTTTTACTAAAAATATCTAAAACATAAATCTCATTTTAAACATCAATATAATATGGTTCTAATTAAAATTATGTTAACTACTCTATAAATATAGTTTATTATGACTGAATATATAAATACATATCTATGCAAAGTTTCTTAACAATAATCACTAACACTATTAGTGCAACGAATTGTGTAAATGATTGCTGTTATAGGAACCAGTCCTAAAATGCATTCTCATATAGGTAATTTTAAATGCCCAAAAAGAAAACTGGAAATAGAGAATCTTATTCTCAAATCGTTTCAAGAATTATTCAGAATACTGAAATATTAAGGTCACTCTTAATTATAAAATCCTGCTATCAATAAGGATTTTCTCAAATTAGAATTTCGATCAAACCATTTGCAACGCCTGAAGTGTGAATATATTTTAAAGGCACTTTTGAACCTCCGCTCCTTATATATGATAACCATTGATAAGCAATCATTAAATTTTGTTGAGTGTTTTACTTTTTTTGTTTCCATTTCGAAAATTATAGAATAAACATATTGTCAGCGAATAGATTCAGGCGCTGAGAAATGGTTTGATAAGAAAAGTCTAAACCGGTATATTTCTATGAATTATCACATCACTAATAATATCACAATCAAAACATTTGCTATTATATGCTCATTTAATTGTAGTAAATATACTTCTTTTACACGTTAGTGCGATTTCTTCCACATCTCAAGAAATTGGGAGGTGCAAAAGGCATTTTGCCACCATATACTTAAACTTGTGTAATTGAAGACTTTTTTCGAGATCATATAAATACAAATAATTTAGTAAAACTAAGAAAGTCCATCAATATTGAGCTCGATCAGCCATACCTTGTTTTTACTCAAACTGTTGGCTAAGAACAAATCTATTGATATTCAACAATACCATGGTTAGTTGAAACCTACCTATAAAGTAAAAGTGTTAATTTTATTGAAAGTAATTCTTTAAAAATCAAGTCATCTCTTTCGATTCAATTTAAAACAACGAGACGAGAATTACTTGGAGCATGATTATCTTAACATATCCGGATAAATCAAAACATCATAGCTGGTCGTTACACCCACTCAACAATCTATATTATATGCATATTATATAGAAACACAATTTCAATGGAATTATTGATTCATAACAATAATGATGACTAGCGATTAGCAGCACTAACACCAGGAGTCCAAATCTTTGACAATACATTTAATATTTTCGCTTTTAGAATTTACCGACTCTTGTCTAATCACATACATATACCATGGACTTTTTCATACATTAACTAACATATGCACTTCTTTTATATAGAATCAAAATATTATTTGCACCGAAATCTCAACACACGATATAGCCATTCATATACAATGCTCCTTATTGTACAAAAAAAAAACGACTCCCTCTTATCAAAATGACTATTCTTTTTGTAATTCCATCAACCCGCGAAACACCTTCCATTTTCCTTCGGCACATTATGATATGCCTTACTTTTTGAGTGTAACCACCACGTTAAATATGCATCCTAAATAAAATCGATTAAAACATGGTGCATTATATTTTGACAGTTCAATAAGGTGTGTAGGTATATTACATCCTGGTTTAAAAATATCTCATCGCATCTCATTATATTGGGAATTAAATTTTTCAAATAATATATTGGTAGTCCTATATAGAAAATGTATCTATCATTAATGTCACAAGGTATATATTTTAATGCGAAATAATGAATCAAGAATGGAAATGCAAACTTCCTTTAATAACAATGATAAATCATTTGCATTGAAACATGCGTCATAATTGCAGGTAATACGAGAATCGGTTGCACAACAATCAATGACATATCAATGAAAAATAACCCTTTTGATGATTCTAAAGGAATCGCATTTGGAATTATGACTAACTCCCTTGATACAGAGCGATTATATTAACAAAACAAACTTATCGAGCAGTAAATGCTTAATTTTCATTCACCAAAACTAATTTGAGACATAATAAAATCCTACGGCATGATGAGGCAAATACCCTTCAGCGCACACTGCTTACATTATAGAAAACAAATAATTCCCTATGAAATGCATTATTGATTAGTAACAATATAATCGTATGACCAAATTGTATCGTTCAGTGAATCAATAAAACGATTTTGTAATACATTTATAATTTATATGATAATATTGGTTCGTCAAGGCATGTTGAAACTCAATTATTTATTCAGATTTGTAGGCCCGAAAATACTCGTATATTCAAAATATTGACTAATTCTTCAACTCAAAGCATTTTTGGTGGATCCTTAAAAAAATATTGCATTTAAAAATAACAATGCAGTTAACTCTAACTTAAACACCAAATCATTTCAGTTTTTTTATGATTTTGTTTGACTTTAATTCACGCAAACAGCTTTAAAATAGTTATCCAATTTGTGATATTTTTGGTAATCGCTATTGAAGATACAGATTAAAACTGGTAACACATTACGATAGGATGAAAAAAGAAGATACATATATATTACGTTTAATATAGAGAACATTACATGGGCCCTTATACATTTAATGTTTTATTGTTTCGCTTTACATTCATTCATAAGAACATACTTGAGTAAATACTATCAAATTTGGGAGATTATTGTAGCTTCTTGGTTTTACTCACATTCTCAATTTTACGTTTTGCCAACTAAAACTTACGTTTTGTTTAAGGCCTTCATAACCATAATTATAACCTACATGTTGTTTGTTGAGTTTTAATGTAAAACAGTGACTGATCTAGGATAACCATGACACATAACACACATTTCGACCGCTTATTATGAAGAACGTTGTTTGCACTGGTTTTCACGGAAAGTGGAAGACCTGGCTAGCATTTATTCGTATGGTGTTTTTCTCTACCACGCGCGTTTCTCTTTATCTTCCTCTGATTTTAGGAACATTAGATTATTAGCATGGCTCATTCCAAAAACATATGTGTTATTTAATCCATTTCCTTCGTTTTATAAAATTATACAGGTCATGTTCATTGCTAAATTTAAGGTCAACTCCTTTAGGTATATATCTGTCGATATACAATCTGTCTGGTCGACTCGTTCCTACCATTTCTCCGGTAATAAAAATCGTATAAAGTTAATGATCGACTATGAGATACTAAACTTAGTAAATACTACATATAATCATCATCAATACCTTCACCAATAGGCAATCGGAAGAATCTGATGCTACAGGAAGATCATTTTGTTTATTATCTCCCGTATTCAATCGCCACAATGGAAGCCGATCTGTTTTCAACATCGCAGCTCTTATAGTAAAACTTGACCAGCCATACACACATTTCACAGTTCAATTGCCAAAAAAATCCAGTTTCCTAAACACATGAAAGACGACGCACTCAGTGAAGCACGACAACGAGTTAATGGGGGATGCCAGGCGGTCCTTGGCCGGCAGAGGGCCGCCAACACCGCCGCTTCAGTTTGTTTCGTACGATGTGAGCAGGGCCGACTCAACGGGTTCCATGCACGAGGGGCAAGTAAAGGAACGCATCAGCCAGTCGTCAATACAGTCTTTGTGGTAGGTATGCAGGCATGGCAGATACCGCAACGGCTCGCCCTCACAAAAGTCATTCATGCAGATCGCGCACCTGGAATTAAGGAGATTGTTATTAAAAAAAAAAAACATAGATACATGTTTATATATATCTATAATTGTTGTTTTAATACATGTGAGTAAAACGCAAGTTATAACGTTCTTATTAAAGTTTTCAAATAAGCAAAACCCACAATGGGGTATTTCACTATTATCAGTTACAACAATGATCATTATTATATGATGGGGTTGTAACGCGCGTTTTGATTGGCCGAGAGCAAGTCAATAATATTCAATGTTGACTTGCTGAGGAATTGTTGCATGAAATGTTATCCGAGTAATGTAAACAAAGAACATTTTCATCATTTCACATTTCATTTTCGCCGAAACATCGTAGCTTCCATTCCAAATTTGAAAATTCATTAAAATCAATAAATCTACATTTATGTATTGTATTTTTTAAACGCGATTTGCGCGTGTACTCTGTGGTGTAGTGGTTAAGGTGCTTGCCTGCGGATCGGGAGGTCCCGAGTTCCAGCCCGATCACTGGCAAATTTTTACTTTTAATTTTTAAATTTTAAGTAAAAGATAGAAGAATTACTAAATAAATCAATTGTTTTAATGCCATTATTATACAATCAAGTGATTTATATTGTCGATTTCGAATAATGTTGAAGTATCGTGTCCATTGTTCTACCGACTGAGCTAATGAGGACAACTGAATATTGCGAAATAAAGTTTTATATTTAAATGTTTTAATGATGAAAGCATATAATAAAGCATATGTTGACTTGTTTTCAGTAAACATGAAGATATTATTGACCTGATTTGAAAATGTTGCCCTAAAGGGCAACATTTCCAAATCAGGTCAATAATACTTCATGTTTACTGAAAACAAGTCAACATCTGCTAATTGTTAACATATTATATATATTTAAGAAAACTATGCTGTAAATCATATAATGTATAAACTATAATTTTATAAACTCACTCCTTTCCTCTCTTAGATGAACCGTCATAGATACCAATAGGAATATGATTAATTAACCCCATTCTTTTTGCAATCTTAATTTGTTCATCCTCTGTTAGTTGTGTAGCTGGTCTGCTTACGTTTGGCGAAGGATGATAAATAGGGACTCTTTCCTTAAAGAAACAAAGAAAATATAATATTATATAATTTGATGAGTACGTGATTTAGAAAATTCAATGTGCTTTTATCTGATGTTGAATAGATTTCCATTTATTAATGTTGATTCATAAACATGCATAAAATGGGTATGTATCACATTTTTTATTGCTCAACAGACATGATGCTTATTCATTTATTCTTAAATATTTCGACAAATAAATCAATGTGAACAATTATACATAACATATAAGAATGGTGCACAATTTGTTAGAACATAGGCATCAGATATGCAAATCACCTATCATATGCAATATATATGATTTGTCACAAATAGATATCAACCAGCAAGTGTAAAATTTGTTGTCCCCACAACGTCATCACAAGGCGGTCACCGAAATGCCATCCTTACAATCTTTACAACGTAGTCCTTACAATGTAACGATAAATGCGAAATCTTTGCTCACTGTTTTAGGTTCAGACAGTCGTAATTTTGGCATTTTTGTCGATCAAACTTAAACCTCGAAGTTGTATATCTCCGATATCCCATTGGAAATAAGCTCTAGAGCTTTATGGGCAATCCTAAATGATTATCAACACTATAGTCGTGCTTGTGTTTAAAGTGAATGCCTATTATGTATTTCATATGTATTTCATATTGTCAATTGTAACATCCATGTATTATATGTTGATTATTACTTAAATAAAATCAATCAATATGCATGTATATTATTTTGTGCAGTTTCCGAACTCCAGGACAAAGGCTTCATACCAAGTTGACACGGACAAAAATGGTGAAAATATCTCAAAATATACCAAATTCCTTTTAGCTTAGTACCCCGTAATTTCGACATTTCTGGTTGTTCAAACTGGAGCCTAGACGGAGCCACCGAAAATTGACCGAATATGGCGAAAATTATCAAAAGGTACATTTACACACTTATACATTTTATTTACAAGCATATAACCAAGTACTTATGATTTTTCCATTTAAACAGGCGAGCGATGACAGACAAAAAGACGGACACATCTTATTTTCAAGCATATAACAAGTATTTTATTTATGACTTTCCATTAAAAAAAATCTAACCCCTTCAAGCAAGCGATGAAAGACAAAAGACGGACATCAAAACTCTATAGTTCCCTTATCTTTGGGGTTCGGTCCTAAAATTAATCATATCAAAATTAAAATATTTATATAATAAACCTGACAAACTTCACAAAGCATTGTTATTATACAATCGTCAAAACGTTCTTACGTAATGGTAATCGATCGTAAATGGTCTTAAGTAAAGCATATTTGTTATATTTCAACGTTGTCATACCACATGACTTGTCACAATCTCTTTGATAAAGAGATCTCGTATAAAACAATAGTTTCTTTGTTTGATAAACGCATGATGATGGACTTACCTGATATGGTGGAGGTGGTCCTAGGGTTGCAGTTTCGTTTTCAGCGTTATCTCTTAATAGCGAAATATCATCAGTTGATGATGAACCTAAGCAGTTACCCATTATGTTATTTACCCGTCTTACTTCTTTAAAATCTTTAAAAACACATTAAACATCGCTTCCTTCTTGTCAGCTGTCAAAAACCGCATTACTCATGCGATGTAAATAAAAAATTCAGAAAAACAAAATAGTTTCCAAAAAAATAGATAATTTCTGATACTTTAATTAAATATGTTAAGTATATATATTCCACATTCATTTTGATTGGATATCGTAAGGTTTTATAAAAAAAGATATATACAAAACATACAAAAATATATGTGTTTACAATATTGGCGAACGAATATAATATTTTGGCAGGTTTCTAAATGTCTACAGTATTTATTCATAATTGTGAGGCTTTTAAATGCCTCTTTAGTCTGATGACATGGATTTTGGTATAAAATCGGGCTTATCCCAAAAAAAAAAAAAAATAAAAAAAAATAAATGTATATGGTCTAAACAATTTTTTACAGATATCTTATTGTAAATCATCGTAATCATGACTATTTTAATTAAACTAAAACAGACAACATCAAAAGAATCGCCGTGGCATTATGTTGTCAAGTGTCGAATAATAGAGAGTTTGGACATATTTCTAAAATTTTATAAAAGTATGTTTGAAGATTAGGAATAACACTAAAGGGCAACCACCATGAACATTGCGCAAATAACAAATTCAAGAAAATCAACATACTTAAAGTGGATTACCAAAAGTGTCATCCCTTAAATCAATTTTTGCTCAAACTGCCTATTATTATAATTTAATTTTATTTATTTATGGTACAAAGTGCTCGGCATGTTTTTAGAATGCATTTGAGTTCAAATCCATCACTTCACAACTGCCATTCATATAAGCGAGCACAAAGATATCGAGAATCTCTTCGGATTCTGCTGTGCTTGAAGATGCCTTGACTGTGAGGACACCTTAAGAATTCAGGAATATCGTGCAGGGCCATTGCATCGATATACTTTCCTCTATTTCATTCTTGTTTTCAAATTATTGTTTTACAGAATTGTCGGAAACGAAGAAACGAAGCGTTATTTTTTTAAATGACAATTTTACAAGACCCCCAGAACGGTTCTTCTTCCATTTCAAGTACAGTCCTCGTTCAAGTATCGCACTACATGCAGGTTGGTGCATCACACAAAAACGAAAAACTTGGTGCAGTTTGTGCTTTTTTTAACGTCCAGGCTAAATTCCGCGCGCATTTAACAAATTCGTATTTGCTTCACCTGCTGGCTGAAAAAATCAGCATTCTCTCATAGTACAGTTGATGGTGGGATAGAGTTCCATTGTCTATTTGCGTCTGGATAGAATGAGTGTTGGTAGACTATGGTGCGAGCGAAAGGTACGAGATATCATGACTATAGCCAAGTATAACTATTGGCCTGTGGACAATGGAAGCTGGAACGGCGACGAGGTTGTTGACTATTTCGTAGAACATAACGACTTTCGCTTAAAGCACGTCTCTCCTGTAGAGTAGGCCAGTTCAGTTGCTGAAACAGGTTGGTGACACTAGCAGTTTTGTTGTAACCGTTGTTGACGAATCTGGCGGGTCTTCGTTATACTATTTCCAATTTATTGGCATTTTCTTGAGTGTGGGGGTCCCATGCCGTAGAAGAGTATTCCCAGGATTGGTCGGACCATAGATTTATACGCGAGTTTTTTTGTGACTTGAGGGCTTTTTTCGGAGATTTCTTTGTAAAAAAGAGAGCGTTGAGTTTGCTTTGCTTGAAACTTTGGTGACATGCGTATTCCAGTTTAGTTGGCTTTGGATGTTTACACCGAGGTATTTTGCAGACTTGACTGTTTCTAGAACATGCCCATGGACGGTATACGTGAATTTGACGGGTTTCTTTTTGTTTATGTTGTTTAAGACTTGGCACTTTTTGGGTTGGATCTCCATTTGCCAATCCTTTTCACATGTTTGGAGGTTTTCTAGATCTTATTTCAACTTTCTTGCGTCATCAGTATTTGAGATGCGTCCATATAAAATGCTATCATCAGCAAACAGGTTGGAACTTGATCCATTTGTTAGGTATTCAGAAAGGTCGTTGAAGTAGGCAAACCATTGCCAGTTATATTGTAGAACTAAGTAAATGTGTTGATGTGGGTTCTAAGATGACTGTCTTTTTTAGCAAATCATCAACACGAGATTTGACTCGCTGTAAATTTCAACAGGACCCAGACCCTCTCTTTCAAAATAATAGTTCATTCATATATGTACAAACTCTATAGATTGTTTTATTAGATATGTGTTAAATACAACAACAAATTTATATTGGTATCGCTCATTTTGCAGAATATGTTTTTTATTTGAAGCAAACGACCTCCAAATTTTGCTATGCGTCAGATTATCACATGAATATATGTGTTGATATATCATTACTATACAACTTTGAAAAACGTACTAGAAAATTTAGGCAGGTGGCGCTTAGAAAATTTTGGTAGAAGCTAGAGATGACCGTTTCCAGAACATCCGAAAGTACCTCAGGTGGTTCACCAAAATTACAAACAATCAATCAGTTTTATCCCGAAAATGTAATATTTTTATATGAGTTTATTTCTATTCCAAATGTAACATAAAGGCTTCAATTAATATTTTTTAAATAAAACAATGGTAAAAAAAACGTTATGTAAATATTTTTTACCGAATTTATCAATTAAACACACCATATAAGCACTTATACATATGATGACCGGTTTCAATACGCTGATGACCGTTTCTATGTATGTGATGACCGTTTCCAGTAACATTGCTTATTATCATGTCCAAGGGTAAATTATTGATTTCAAAACGATTTTAATACTTGATTCTCATAATAATAAGATCAATATATTAAAGTTTTTTTTGAGAAAGTCAACTTCAGCTTTAAAAGTTATTGTTACCGTTTCTATGTATGTAATGACCGTTTCCATGTATGTGATGACCGTTTCCAGTAACATTGCTTATCATCCCAAAGGTGAAATATTGATTCAAAAACCATTTTAATACTTGATTCTTATAATAATACCGGTAAGATCACCTAATCAAAGTTTCTGTTTAAAAAGTCAACTTAAGCTTTAAAAATTATTGTTACCGTATCTATGAACATGATGACCGTTTCTATGTATGTGATGACCGTTTCCAGTAACATTGCTTATTATCATGCCCAAAGGTGAAATTGTCATTGCAAATAGATTTAAATACTTGATTCTCATAATAATAAGGTCAATAAATCAAAGTTTCTTTTCGAAAAGTCAACTTAAGCTTTAAACATTATTGTTACCGTTTCTAGGTATGTGATGACCGTTTCAATGTATGTGATGACCGTTTCCAGTAACATTGCTTATCATCATGCCCAAAGGTGAAATTGTGATTCCAAAACCATTTTAATACTTGATTTTCATAATAACAAGATCACCTAATCAAAGTTTCTGTTTAAAAAGTCAACTTAAGCTTTAACAATTATTGTTACCGTATCTATGAACATGATGACCGTTTCTATGTATGTGATGACCGTTTCCAGTAACATTGCTTATTATCATGCCCAAAGGTGAAATTGTGATTGCAAATAGATATAAATGCTTGATTCTCATAATAATAAGGTCACTAAATCAAAGTTTCTTTTCGAAAAGTCAACTTAAGCTTTAAACATTAGTGTTACCGTTTCTAGGTATGTGATGACCGTTTCCAGGTATGTGATG
>LQRL01166668.1:9721-22099 GCA_001703475.1 Hydroides elegans
TGAAATAAATCGATTGAATAATTTGATGGTGAAGTTACAGTGACGGAAAACTTAAAAATGAATATTAAAAAAATAGAAAAATTAACGAATGAATAACACAAATGTAAACCAAAACCTGAAATAAATCGATTGAATAATTTGATGGCGAAGTTACAGTGACCCGTTTCTCTGTGAACTACTTACAGCAGCACTAATGCCTTGAGCCCAGTAAAAGCTTCTTGATCCATCGCATTGATCACGTTATCATTTAGAATCCTGGAGAAAGTGACAAGATAAAATTAGGTAGTGTTACGCAATATAAGAATTTTATTTTGAGTTTCTAAACGAAGCAACAAATAGAAATAGTAAGTATGTCGACTACCCTAGGCAATTGGACAAAAAAGTTACGTTTAAAAGTTTTTCTTATATTGATAAGGACGGAAATGTTTAAAACACAGTTATCACAAACGTATGACAAGGTCATGACACATTGACATACGGTTATGTATGTGCACATATATTGACGTGCATTTAATGTCAAATGAACATATATCCAACTCAAGTATATGAAAGGAATAGATACGTACAATGTTGTTAAGTTAGGCAAACCAATAAATGGTGATTGTTCCAATGCTTGTATTTGGTTGTTACTTAGAACCCTGCAATCAAAACAACAACTATCAATTAAATATTGTATATATCACTTTAATGTATTGACGTAATAAAAACTCACTTATCATAGATAATATTATTAAAAACTTATGTCTAAAGGACTACTCTTGATTGATTAATTTAATATTGATAAAATTTAATAAATTACTTTTATTCAAACAAAATCAATGACATTATTACTAACTAA
The DNA here is from genome assembly GCA_001703475.1 of Hydroides elegans. NCBI lineage: Eukaryota > Metazoa > Annelida > Polychaeta > Sabellida > Serpulidae > Hydroides > Hydroides elegans. The sequence goes on from LQRL01166668.1 coordinate 10,560, forward strand.
AAGTGTCAAACAACTTACAGAGTCTGAAGAGACGGTGTATTTGATAATGCTTCTGTAGGGATATGAGTCATTTTATTATCACTAAGCCATAGACTTTCTAATTGGTGCATATTCGAAAAACTCTGCCCCGGTACTGTATGTATCAAATTGCCATCAAGATATCTACAAAAAAATATTAAAACATTCTATGCCTGTATTATTTTATCAATTAAATGTATGCATCAAATAAACATTATCTATATCAGTTATTTAATTAAGTAAATAATTAAAAAAATATAATTTGGTAACAGGTAAAAATAAATAGGATTTGTTAATAAATTGAAAACATTAAGCAAACTTTTTTTTCAAGAGTAATGTTTATGGCAAAAGAGCATTACTAATAAAGATTTGACGTAAAATTCATGTGAAAGAAAGCATTAAGATATCCATTTTTCAAGAGCAATGTTTATGGCAAATCGAATCATTGTGTGCTGTGGATCAGAAGATCAAATGACCCTTATCATTGGTACTTGCTGATAAATAAGTGGCATCGGAGAGCAATGATTGTTTATAGAGCTAATGCAATAGGCGGTTAAGTGAACTGTGATGAAAAGCATTGCTTTTTGGAATAACATGTGCTTGACTAATAACTGGCACAAATATGGGGATGGGGTACTTTTGGTAATGGTTGTTTTATTTTATATATTGAAGTTAAAGATGTTTAGTGCACCATCCTTAATATCAAAACAAACCACTTTATTGAATGATATATTAATTTAATTAATCAAAATATGTTTACCGAAGCATGCTCTTTGATTTGGAGCAACATCAAAATACTGATGATTTTATTGATAAATATACTTATCGTCATTCTTATCATTAATATATATGACCAACTGCTAAATGCGACAGGATGAATTAATTATCATACTTACATTGTTTTCATAAATTCCAAATGTGAAAAGGCATGTGCTGGTACAACTTCAAATAGATTATAACGTAGATCCCTAAATAAGAAACATAACACATGTCAAAACAATGTCGTTATATAAAAATACTTAGAACACGGTTTTAAATTGGCTTCAGAAAATAGTTAAATAAGCTTTTTTGATATAATTGGAAATTATGTTTGATAAATTCAAGATATATTTTTAATATTTCATAAAATAACCATCATCTAATTTCTCGTTCAACACTTACAATTTATGAAAATCATGGATGATCCCAGCAAAACAATTAAAGGGAAGAGTTGACAAATAGTTATTGGCAAGCGACCTAATGAATAAAATCAAAACGAAAACAAATGGTTATTTCAATATCAGAAATAGCTTAGCCACTTTTGTTAGTTTAAGTGTTTCAATTAGATTACTTGGTGCGGAAATAGAATGATATGGCACATGTATTGTCATGGCATTGAAGTAAGATGTTTTTATGAGTTTATCAATCAGTAGACAGCTGATTATTGCAACAATATAACTTTCAGTATCCCTTACATTGACCTTTTCCATCAATTACTGAGCATATTCAATACCTTAAACAATATAGAGTGTCCAGTGTAAAATAATAGCCTTCATTTGCTACATTTCATCAGATTTATAATTGATCTTGTAATTGATAAAAAACAGTTCTACAGTCATGAAAGGAAATCTCTTGTAATTGAAGAACATCTATACTTACAGGTAGCGCATATACTTCATGTGAGAAAATGCCAATTGTGGAAGGAATTGAAGATCATTGTGGCTTAAATCTCTACAATATACAATCATGACCCATTACTTAAGTTAATACATTTGTGTTTGTATTAGAGTACCAGTCAAATCAAATATTGTAGTTAAGATTCATACCTAATTGCAAATTTTCGAATTATTCAAATGTTTTTTAAGAAACAAAAAAAAACGCGATTTCTATAAAAAAAACTCTTCAAACGATCGAAATGGTATAATGTCTTGACAAACACAAACATCAAAGCCAATTCAATGTCTTGCTTTGATTTAAAATAAGCAATACATAGATAGAACTTCTTAAAAGCAATGCATGAATTGTTATCTTATATAAAGTGTTAGAAAAGAAAATGTTACTTTTTTTCCTGTTCATAAAATTCCCTACGACGATTTATAAGAAATCCACGCACTTGCTAACCAAACACTTCATCATTGCCTATAATTAGTAAGCAATTATACTTACAAATACACGATAAAAGCGCCGGACAGAAACGGCAGATTCTTTATGTCGCTATGACTACAGTTGACATATTCCTCTTTTGCGTGCCCTTGGCATTTGCATATCTCATAGCATGCACTGATATTGGGTGACGGAAGGGGTTCCTCTTGTGTGTTGATGTTTTGAATAGATAGAAAGAACAAAGCAAGTATCCAGATAATGCAATTCATTTTTTATTGTGGTAATTAGGTATTCTTAATATGTAACACTTAAATTGGGTATTGTATTGTATTTATTACACATATATGTTATCCGTGATGAACTGTTGTTGTAGTTGTGGTAATTAGTTGTCCTTAATATGTTATTCTTATATTGGGTATTGCTCTGTAAATATTCCACAAATATGTTACAAATATGTGACGAAATTGTTTAAATTGCATGTTTAAACTACACATGCTATTTGATTGCTATAAAATTGATAAATTCCTTTAAATAGAGATTGCAAGTATTCATAAAGTGATGATATAGCCAATATACTCCAAATATACACTGACTTTATATTTTCAATGTTGTCCATTATTTGTTTTGAGAACAATACATTTAATTACTCCTTTTAAATCTATATTTGTGTGCTTTTACTCGTTCAACTCTTTCGGTTTAAGTAGAAACTGTAATCCTTTCCAACTGACATTTACAGGTATTTAGGTTTGTGTCCGTTATGCGATATACAAACGCACAAAAACAAAAACCACCATATCGTTTTCAAAAGAACTATACTTAATTAAAAGAGTGTCTCTGTCGCACGCAATATCCTTAGTCCCCTCATTTCTTGGCATCTTTCGAAGTCATGTGCCTTTTATAGTTGATTGGCACTTGCTGCTGAGAGGCAATATTAAGGCGTGTTGTAGGAACGCTCTCTTATGATTTGAGATGCTTAAGATTTGGATTTTTTTAAATAATAGAATTATACGTTATATAACTGTTAAAAGAGCAGTACATAGACACTGATATCGTCGCCCTTTGATTAAATCTCAAATTGAAATATAATTAATCAATTATGCGGCAATAATTTGCGATATGCATACGCGCAAAAACTGAAACCACCATATCGTTTTCAAAAGACTACACTTAATTAAAAGAGTGTCTCTGTCACACGCAATATCCTTGGCCGCCCTTATTTCTTGGCATCTTTCGAAGTCAGGTGCCTTTTATAGTTGATTGGCACTTGCTTGCTGTTGAGAGGCAATATTAAGGCGTGAAAGAACGCTCTCTTATGATTTGAGATGCTTAAGTTTTTGAAGTTTTTTTCTTTAAATAGTAGAATTATACGTTAAAAAGCAGTGCATAGACACTGATATCGTCCCCCTTTGATCAAATCTAAAATCAAAATGTAATGCATAAATTATGCGGTAAAATAGGTAATATAATTGCTGCAAATGATAAGAGTGATCATTTTGATTTAAATAGACTTCAGCTATGATTTCTTATACACATTATATGATTTATTCCAAGAAAGCTGTCCGTCCCTTGAACAGTAGATCATCTAAAAAAAAAAGTAAATTACATATGCATGCAATTTCCTAATCATCTACGAAGTACATAAATATCGAAAGTTCTGATGTTTTAAGACACAACATACGTATTTGTACATTACCACTAAAAAGACATTGAAGCGTCTAAAAGCCAATTACATACTTACATGTGGATGTAAAGGGAAATGAAGCACTTTAAAACAGGTGGTAAATGACATTTTAGGACTAATAAGCTCAACAGTACTGGCATTCAGCGGTTAATGACTTACTCCTGTGATGTCAGTTAGAGTTCTAACTAAAATAACTTCTTTACAATTAAAACTTAAGCATTTCGATTTTAACTTCACCATTTATATTTTTTAATTTTATCGTCTTATGCTCAAATCATTGCTCATAGAGATACAACTACTCAAGAGAAGATATGAAAATATATACTTTATATAATTGCAAATAAATCGTTTTTTTACGACTAGGAAAATTAAAATTATGCCATTGCTGAATCATATATTTACAAACAAATCGACAATATGGATATTACTTGTATGTATATAAAAGTATCAGTGTCTATATTTCAAGTTAATACTCAAACCAATATATAATGTATAACAACCATATTACCGGGCAAAAAAAGACATACGTTTATTTAACTTTTCATTTATTTCTTATTATATTACTGACTGTAATGCGAAAGCCTTTTCAATGTCTGAACAACTTAAGAAAACACATAAAATAAAGAGAGGCGTTTCATTGAATGAACATAGATACTTTTGCTAAAGGTTTCTTAAATAAAAATAAATTAAAAATCACACTTCACTATTTATTTCTGAAAATTTAAGTTCAAAGTTTATATAAGATGATCTTAAAAAGTGATATCAAATTATTGCCCTTTTCCTGTAAGCGCTAAGCCTCAAGACAGAGAAATATGATTTGAATGTGTCTTTGTAAAGTTTAAATCTAATGATATCATGTTATCACAGTATCACTTTTTTTCTGCAAGCAATGAGCCTCAAGACCTTAATATATGGTGTGAATATATGGTTTGAATATATACATTTCTAACAATCATATCGAATCATTGCCCTTGTGCTGCAAAAGACAAGCCCTTAAACATTGATGTATTTTTTTGGAATTTCTAAATTCATATCGAATTCCCTCTTTTCTGCTAGGGATAATTCCCAACATATTGATGAATTGTTTGAATCTGTAAAGGTCAATTATAAAGTTCATATTGACTCATTTCTCTCATTATTCAAGTGATAAGCCCTAAGACATATTTTTTGTTTTGGCATTAAAATGGATTGTAAAGTACAATTCTAAAATTAATATATAATCATTTCCCTTATCCTTCGAGCGATAAGCCGTAAGACATTGATTTATGTTTTGAATAGCCCCTGTCGAGGACAAATGTTGCGGTTTTGTTATAGCAATGATTGCGCAAAATTAAGATAAATGTCCATGCTCCACTTTGCTTCATTGCTGCAATTAATTGCAGGAGTTTACTTGTGTCTATTCAAGAAGGGCATCCAGCGAATCGTTTTTGCTATAATCGTTTAATCACTTTTAGAATGAAATAAAATGAAAACAATACAATTAATCTTATCTTGAATAAACTGCATAGAAAATGTTTTTGTAAATAAACTAGTCTAACTACTTATACACCATAATAGTAAATATTCAGTATAATTTTTATGATTCTTAAATTTAAAACGTAATCGTAAAATATACAATAAAAGACAAACAATAATAAATCCTGAATTTATTAACATTTTCATTTCGACATTTTATATGAAAAGTAGTTGGGTTCCCTTCATTCTACGATTTTTAGCATTTCCGCTACCATTGTTAACCCTTGATTGCAGCTATTTTACTCGGACTGCTCCATGGGCATAATAATACACATTGTTCCGTAAAGTGTGCTTATTTTGGGTCAGTAATAAAAAGAACGGTCGTGCTTGGTATGGTCTGGATGAGAGACAAAAAATACAAGGCCATATGATATTATCACAACTACCAATAAACAATGACAAGTTTGTTTAGAAATGTAGCTGAAATTTCAAACATTTTAAAGTATGCATCGCAGATAAGCTTACAATGAACTGTTCAAATATGCTACGTAATATCTAGATTGTATTATCTTAGTTTTCATATGGTTTCCTCTTTTTTAATTAAACAGAGATATAGTTTATAAAGATACACTTATATGAACATGGACATTGATTTTGAATAAATATAATATATTAAGTATATGAATTATAATTAATACATATGGTATACATCTACTTAATACATATGTTAACAGGTTATATTTTATATATATTTATGATGTATATGCTTTTTCCTTCTAACGTTTTGTATAACATCCGGTGGTTCTTATCATATATAAGATCAGTTGCTGACACATATTTTGAACCCACTGTCTGAGCCAAGTCTGTTTGTATTAACGAGTACTATTGCCTATTGCGATCCCTCGATGTCGTCTCATTGTAATTTCCTTGACTTTCAAATTTAATTTGAAACATCAATAGAAAGTTTCACAAATTTTTCATTGTAGTATAAAGCTACAAGCTCACCCATAGCCACAACTTTTACTCTCGAGACTCAATATTGATAAATCATTTAAACAATTCTGTGACATATTTTATATCATTTTTATTACAGAGCATTATTGCATATTGCTGCGCTTCTTGATACCATGGGCCTACATGGTCTCAATGTATAGCTCTAGATCCTCTTACTTTGGTTCAAAATATCAATAGATGTTGTCACAGATTTTTGCTTAATGGTTTTATGATGCAACACCGTTCGCAGCCCTATCTAGCAACATATTACTCTCTAGACGTATATAAGTGACACAATTATTCACCTTATTCAGCTATCTGGCTTAGTACAATTAGCTACTGGCCTTATATCATCACACATTTGCTGTTTTTTTAGAAAACCACTTCTACAATAAATTGCATTATATTGTATGCAAAAGCTATGATTGCGGTCGCGCTAAACCCATGTACAAATAGATTATTCATGTAATACTCCAAAGGCAAATGTTTGAAATGATTTACGCCAAACCAGTTATTATGCAATAGGGATAAATGACTGTGCGCCATAACGCTACGCAGTATAATTGATTGCATTTTGCTTAAATAGAAGCAAGCCAAACGGGTTCCTTGCCAGATTGCAGTGCTTGATTTTGTTTGCTATGATTAAAAAGCCTATATGTCGTATATTAATCATATGAATATATTCTTCTCGTTTTTACAGAAACCAAACCCTGTTTTTACATATTAAGCTATCACAATTACTTTCTTGTTAGTTACGTTCCGATGATAACGCTTCAAGACACAACAATAAATAACTGTGAAATGGTTACATGAATGTTTTCAGGATGGTAGTTAATTTCGTTATATTTCATAAACGTTATTTTTGAGTATATTTCTTCCTAATACTAACGCCATATGTTTAAACATAAGTTTTTCCTTTGCAACCCAATACGTCTTCATAACATCAAATGTAATATTTCGCATCTGCAAAGTATTAATTATTAGAGCCTTCCTCTTCTTGCTATTTTATTTTCTATCCATTACCAAAACAGAGAGACATGTGTAAACAGATCGATCCAACGGAAACAAAAGCAAATCTACGTGATTTTCATTGTAAATAATTGTCCAATATAACAACTTTCTTTCAAAAATCAATATTTTTAGGTAGTTTCGTTACTTTAAAAAAGAGCAAAATATGACAAAAAGATTTCAATCTTTCACGATTGAATGTAGCTGCTTTACCACAACTAATAATTACACAAAATGTAAACAAATACCCTTGCGCCACTTTGCTGTAATTAATTGCACGCCTTTTTACGTCTAGTCATCCTAAACATATTCTGCCTACAAATGTTTACAGAGATTGCAGCAATTTGTTTTTGTCTGTTTTTGATCACTATTAAAGGAAGCGGTGCTGTATTTTAACTATACTTTATATATATATATATATGTAGCAATGTATTATCAAAATACTGTATATACATTTCCAATTCTTCATAAGATCTCGGTGCTTAATTTTCATCGCATAAATAGCACTTTTTACGAGTGTTTTTTTTTTTTGCATTTTAAAACACAATGATTTGCTTGAATGTGCTAGCTATTACACGTTTGAATTGCCTTCATTTCTTGCAATACATAAAGCTGTTCCCCCGGATATCCAGGTTCAAAAACTGATAACGGACAGTTCAACAAGTTCCTTGATAAATAAAAACTACAAAAACAAGAAATACTCCTTGAAAAACGGATAAAGCATACTGCGTAAATAGGTGACTTGACGCTTTTACAAGTTACGCATTACAATTTATCTGACACAATTTCGAGAACTAAAGGTCGAAAGCAAATTAACTGGTTGCGCAAAGTGGCATAATATGTAACATCCGTACGAAGGGCGCCCGCCGCGTTTGATCTAATGTAAAATCTACTTTTGGGTCATCTTTTTTTAGATTCATATTATAATAATTCACCAATACCTCATGAATTGACAATTATGTAGATGCCATTGAGTAGTATTTTAATGAACCCTTATATATTGAGTAAAGAACAGGACCCATATTCTCCGCTTCACTTATACATAACCTTACCCTAATAACCAATGTAAAAGGTGGGGAAAACATAAGTTTTTTTAGCGGATAATGTGGGTCCTGTTTTTGACCCTGATTATATAATCATTTTTGTTGATGTTTTACATTGTCCTAGGACCGTCTAGTACATTCATATACCCGAGTTGCTCTCAAAAACAACGTTGTATCTGCGAGTTACTCGCAAAAAACAACGTTGTATCTGCCAACATGGTCAGCACATATTCCTTTACAAATAAAAGATAAACATAAATGGCATTATACACTCTTTACTTAATTTGATTTATGCCTATCATTACGCCCATATAGTGTTCAAATATTAATCACAGCACATATTTAGCATTTAAGTTTCTCTGAATATTGAATATCTTCAGCGTTTAAAACGAGACTCAACTTTTAGCTTTATGATCATCAAGTTACTTGCAGAGGCGGAACACAACAGACATTTATGAAAATGAATTGCAAAACCTTCCAGGGTTGACATTTGATATCAAGGATGAACGCTTAACATCTTGTCTGAAAACAAGTGTTTTCTTAGCGAAAATGTTTTCAATGTCTAACAATCATTCGATTTTAGATATTTGAACTGTTATATCATATTTTCTAATAACTAGCATCTACCTAGTTTTTAACACGTTTTTTAATAAAATAACCTGTTGACATTTATTTTCTTAATGGCCTAAATTTCTCTCTCGTTAGCATTTTATGTTAACATTTCAAATTATTATACTTCTGCACATTTTTATGTCATTTGTTAGATGTTTTGTCAGCTTGAAGCAGAAAAAACACCTTTTGCCATAAGATTAATATAAAAATGAATAAATTACTAATCATTGCATGACAGCTGGTATTGAGACCCTTTAACGTTATAAACCAGTTAGCACCTGCTTAAGATAAGCTCAAGAGTTGTTCTTCACAAAATGTGTTCCCCCAAAAATCCTTGGAAAAGTTAGGAGTATTATTTAATGGTATTGTTTGCTTTCGTTTGCATTTGTAAACTTATTTTAAGGTGATTTTACCATATATTGAACATCTGTTTGGGTGTTCTTCTCTGCTTGGAAACGCCGCTTGTGGGGAACAGATCGTTAGGTGCGCTCTCCTTTTGCATACGTCATAGAATTTGTTATATACATGTATAAGAAAAAACGAGGCACTTTTTTTAGTTATCGCATTTTTGACCGTTTCGTCCTTAAACGTCACGCATTTACGTATTCAAAATAAAAAAATCCCCATCTTTAATCGGTCATTTTGATTATGTGTAAACCTACGTTAGTTATGGGCTAAACCCCTGGAGGAAAAGAAGCTGATTTGAATAATCTTCCAATGGATGAAATGTTCGCTTCATTTTTATGTCCATATCAGGAGTACCAAACGAATAATGTCTGGATGCTAGTAGAATATTGACTCAGTTGGGTGGGAAACTGATTCGTGTTTAGCTTAAAGTGATAACGCATTTTTCCTTAGAGTGAAAACGTTATTCGCTTTTTGTCGCCAGCAAGGAAAACCCCGAAACCATTACCAGCAAACCACTTCCAGCGAGATTAGATATTCCACAGTGGGTCACGCTCCATTGATTTCCCAACATATGCGATGAATTTTATGATTCAACCGAAATTCACTCAAAAAATTGTATTCTTTGTTTGTTATTCATTTGGAAAATTTCATAATATGGACTTTTTTTTCAATGAAATAAAACAGAAAAGTTAATAGTTGTGTCTGTTCCATAAGAAAATACCAGGAAGGATGATTTCTCCACAGAAAAGATAATTCACAGAATGAATTACTGGCTGCCCCCGGCCAGATTAGGGATGATACAAAATGGAGATAAATGATTGTGCGCCATAATGCTACTTTGTATAATTGATTGCATCTTTACTTGCATTAATACACGAGAAAAAAATGAGATGCAAACAAAATGAAAGAAAAAATATGCGTTAGTGTGTAGAGAAATATACGTAATACCGTTTCTTTGTGTGATTTATTGCATCTTTCCTTGCATTAATACAAAAACGGATTCAATGCAAACACAAAGTTGGATGAGTGACATGAGTCAGGGATCCCCCACAATCCTGTACATTCTTACTAAATTGCAATAGAACATGCTTTTGAAAGAACCTCATCATTATGTCATATATGGAAGTATTAGAACGCTAGGTTACGTCACGGCTTGAGATGAATGTTTGTATTTGGAGAAACGTTGCTTCTATGCCCTCAAAAACCCGAGGTCCGGAAAGCTGTCTCATTAAACCAAAAGAAAGAGTGCATTAGCAAGTTATTGACCACTGGTCATGTTTTTAAGATTAACTTAAATGAAGGGTATATAGAGTTACTCATATCTGGAAAACAATCCTTCTCATGACCTGAACACATTCGGTGCTACTTATTTTTTATCATTATTATTTGTTTTTTTAATGCTCTATATTTAAAGCGTGCTTAACATTAAGCAGAGAATAAATAAAGAATATATAGATAACGCTGAGACTCTTTGGGAAAGAACCTCCATATGTAACTAGGCCATTGTACGTTTGCTTTGTGCCTATCCATTAAAAGGACCGCAATCAGAGTGCAAGGTCGACTGAACGTCAATGAGAACAATTCCAATGATTTATCTCTGGAAAGAATGTAGGGCAATCAGTTAAGAAAAAATGGAGAATTAATTCTATAGCATATATGGCGAAAAGAAAACACTTTTTCCGGTTGAAGATCGTAGTGTTGAATTGATCCAAAGTTGCGCTTGGGCATTGCTTGTAAAATGTGTTTTTTTTGTCAGCAAACCTATAGTATGTTATGTTATCAGGCGCGGTTCGAAACCGATATAACGACCATATCACAGCATTGTTTTTAACATCGTTCGACGTTTTGACAGATTGGGTTACTACACCACACCTTGCGATTTGTCTTATACGTTACTGAACTGTATTTTTAGACTTCTTCCTAAAAAAAATGAGGATAATTAAGCTACATTGCTACTGCCAAACACCCATATGGTTGCTAGATATATTGTTTTCCAAAGCCCAAGCAATTAGCTTGGATTACGTCAATATGCATTGTCTTACGCAAATGAGTGTCTTCATTGCAGAAACGCTTAAAACTTAATATACTGGTAAGATAATTTGAAAATGAAGAAAACTTGTAAATTCAGGTCAAATAATTGTCCATCAAATATGGAAATGAAACAAAATAAGTCTTGATTCATTGCATAATGCCCCATATTGGAATTCACCATATGTTAAACACAATATTTATATTATATA
>LQRL01166668.1:22248-34047 GCA_001703475.1 Hydroides elegans
TATATTATGAAGCTGATGCTTAAGGATTCCTTAAATGTTGTGTGTTCCTGCTCGAAAAAGACCTTGAGATATATACAATAGTAATAATACCCGAAGGGTCTATATCAAAAGAGGTTATTGGCCCGAGGAAAGGAAATAGTAGTGCCAAAGCAAGAATGGCGCTGGCATTACTATTTTCTTTCACGGGGTCAAATTTATTCATTTTATTACATGAAAATTATTGCTGTTATTTGGAAATAGTTATGGACGCCATATCAATTTATGGCGGCAATATGATATTACCCTGGTGGTACTGTCATGCGTATTGATTTAGCCATGTAATACAAGAGATGTTCAGTTTATTTTTTTTTACATTTTTTTTCTATTTTTGCAATAAAATGAAATCCATACGACTTACAGCATTCTAATTTTATTATATGTTTGGCGTAAGATCGTATACAGCGCTTCTACCAATAGCGGAGAGCGCTATCAATTAATGTTTGGTTGGGTCGATCCAGGCCATTTTGAGGATACGCGTAAGTCCAACTAGGTTCTGTATGGATTTTTTCTGTAGCTCCCTTGTTTAGATGCTACAAAACCTATAATCCATGGGGCGGCATCAGGTGACTTGGACATCCACAATTCCGATGAAAGATAATTTATATCGGCGTCGTCGAGTCACTGCAGCGTTCATATTGACCTATTGGAAGATGTTATGTCTTGGTAGAATACCATGCTGCTTTCCAATCATCCTGGAAACAAACGCGGTACATCTTTTCTCACAAAAGGCTCTAGCACGTTTTGAATAAAGGCATGAGAATTTACCAAAATCTTCTTTCGATCAAAACAATGCTAGGTTTCCAGTGAGCACTCATTCCGGCCCAAACCATGATTCAAGGTACAAATTCGTTGTGTTTTGTTTACTTCATATTACGCGCGGATTGTTGACCCTGTCAAGCGTATTATACTCGTGTTTTCCGTAGTTCCAAATAGGATAAGATATCAAAGCGTAAATGTTAACATAGTTTTCTCCATTTCCTTGCCATGAGTATCAGGTACATCCTCCGGGAATTTTTCCTGTCATTGTTTAACCTTGGCTTGAGTATGCTGATAAACTTTCGGTTTTTTAACTCGACGCATGATTGTGTATTTGATAACATGATTGATAGTTTCTAGATTCAATCCTAATCAATTCGCAATGTCGCGCTTGGTGGCTGGGACTGTGCTGAAGCTAATGATCCGGATCTTCTTGACCACATCTGGGACAACCTTGGAATATATTTTACAAACTACGTGCCTTTTCTCGTTCAAAATAGAATTTTTATTTTGTTTTCCGTTTCTGTTTTTTTACATATTAAGGAGTCATTTGACTGATAACAAAACCATCTTGATTGAGATGTCCCTGGATCGTTGTTACACCCGATCCTGATTTCAAAAATAGTAACTTCAGGCTTTTCAGCATTTTTATGCCTTGGTATTGTTGAACATTGAAAGTAGCTATAACAAAAATAAAAGGGCCCATGTACACGATCGTAATAGGGATTTTATTGGTTTCACACCTTGCGCTGTCTTCACAGTACAATAAAAGTGCAACGAATCAAATTGTACACCTCTCTTATACTAAACAAATTCAATGTTCGTTGATTTTAAATTAACAATGTTTTAACTTTGATGCCAGTTTTGAACATATGCTGAAAGTGATTTGTTTCAAAACGATAAATCAAGCATTGAACTTACCTATAACATGTTTGCAACTCATTTGCATGTTTTTAGTTTTCAATGCACCATCGTTACTAACCATATGGAGACAAGCCTAATGATCAACACTTGTGATTTGGCATTTAAGATGTTATTATTCACATTTCACTGCATTTGGGAGTGCATTTGGGAGAAATCGCTGTTAAATATTCTTACAAAAAAATGCTTTAATCGTTTCAGAAAAAATAACGTTAGGGCATGGCCGCATAGAAAAGTGTATATAGATTTATGTTAACAAACCGTGTTCCCAATATATTTCTTGTGGTAACAAAAACACGAATTGCCTTTAAAATGCGACGGATCTCTAGAGTATTCAAAACAAATGAATGAAAAAACGGTCTGTGTGTATTAACAATTTGGAAAACTATCTCAATGAAGTCAGACCCTTAAACTATGCATCCAGGTATAACCAAGGTTTTAAATAGATGATAGCATTGTCAATTTGCTAAATCCTGAGTATTTTCTGGGTTAATGAACTATTTGTCGCCCTGCCTTTACACAACTTCAGCAGATATTCTTTCGTGGTTGGTGTTGGATTAAAATGTATCTGACTTGTTCCTTCATACCTTTTGGCACTGGGCGATTGATGACATTTCGTTGAAGCAGATGATTTCATGCTTTTCAAGGTTACTCTTGATTTAGCGTATTATTTTTACAATCGAACTATTGAAGCAGCAATTTGTGAGCGCGGCTACGTAGGACCCTTTTCAAGCAATGAATATGTTAACAAATATAATTGCAATATATTTTTTAAACAATTATTTTCGACCCGCTTGGCCTTCACTGTAAATATGTAATACATGTATATTAATGGCTTGCTTATTTTTTTCCAGGCCTTTAATTCTTCAACTGCTCAAATGTTTTACATGGACTATCTTTGTGATCGCGGATCCATGATGTAAAAGGCTCGCCTATTTTTTCATTCATTAAACTGTTTGATCTTTAAAAAGGGTACAATGCTGGCGTTCTGCATTAGGGATTACACTAAAACTAGTCTTAGAAAAACATAGTTGAGCTCGGTTAAGTTTTTGTGCATGAAAATCAATCAATGTTCACGAAGTAGCAATGGATATTTTCTATTTCGCCATGTTCAAAAGGCATTGATTAATTATTATTAACCAATATTTGTTTGTATCTTTTTTCTAAGCATCGAATACAAAAATAAGAAACACCATTCCTTAGACGTTGTGAGCAGTCTCTTAAATGGCGCTAGTCCAATCGACTCTCTAACCTAATGCACTTTTAAACATTAAGACCCGTTGTAGGACAGGACATGTAATGGTTTCTATCATAATAAGATAATAGCTCATCAGTTTTGATAGACTGTATTTTCTTGTGAGACTAGGTCACGGATGCTGTTTCCTACGTAAGCACTTAAAATAGTAGCAGCCTACATGTGATGGGTTAGTACATTTGGGTCAATACAATTATTATGAATGAAAATATGTTTTCAAATGGATATGTTTATGGATATGATATATTTATATTGAAAAATGCTGTCAAAAATGCTTACATTTGTGATAAACAAATCATGATTTTATCCTGCGATATGAGCAAATTATTCCCATGCAAATTAATAGGTGAACTAATATATGAATTGATTTTTTTACGAGAGAAAAAAAAACAATCATTAATTACCAGTGTGGAGCTATACTCCATAACAGATTTATGCTTTTTTTGCATAAAAATCTTTGTATAAAAACCCGAGGCAATCATAAAGATCCACAGGCAAAAGTGTAATCCTGTCTCTCTTAAAGAGGGCTCCCACAAAAAAACTCTTTCAAGAGCATCTCACTGAAATATATCATTGGAGCCACGTTTGCGGATTAATGGAATCGCGTCATTGGTATTGATGAAACGCCCTACTATATTAAAAAAGGCGAGTGCAGGTTTATGATATAAAATGATTGACATTTTTCCCTATCCATTCTGCTTGTGGTTTTGGGTGGTTTGGAGACCTATCTTTTCAAAAGAAACGGAAGAAATTTCAGCAACAAAATAGCATTGTATAAGTAAACTAGCGATTTTAATAATATTTTAATAATAGTTTCTGGTAGGGAGTTCAGGTTTATAAGAAATATTCAAAAATATCAATTCATATTTTCTCAAATAAATCTTCGAAAAGGCAACGCAAATAGAGATCTCATTCAAATCTAGAGAGACTAGAGAGCGCAGAAAAGCTAATACGCTCTTTGTGGAAAACGCCACAAGACTTATTTTAAAAGAGTAGCTTATTATTAATCCTATTATCCCTGAATTTCTATTTTTGTGGTTTTGACTTAACATGCATCGCACTGAACTGTTTCCTGGAACGATTCATATCGGAGTCTATATCACAAGAGTATGTCCAGCTTAAAATCCGAATTTCCATTATTGATTCTTAAAAGTATGCCGGTTTTAAAACAATACCATAATGAAGTTCCTAAATGGTCACAGTCATTTTCCAATGTGTGAAAGAACGAGGTTTTTTTAGATAAAAAGGCAATCAACTTATCTTTAACAAAAGAAAATCTAAATGTTTTTTTTCAATTAATATCTGAACGTGAAAGCGACCAAATAACAAAACTACAAAAAAATTGGTTCAAATGATATTATCAAAACGCTTACTAGATATTGCAATCACTACAAAGAATAGATTTCCCATTTTGCTAGTGACCTCATAAGTTCAGTCTGGTCATAGCCTAAAGTGATACGTGACACAAGATAAAATGCAATAAGCATGCACCAGCTACAACACGGTTGGCGTGATATAGTTTGTAATGGTTTTGGAAGGACATATTTAACGCGGATGTTTTGCTCTTAAAGGGGCATCTTGTTTAAGGAAATAGTATATTTCCTGATTCATGAAAATGTACGACAAAATCAAAAAAGTTATGTTGATCATAAGCAATATTTCCATGAGAAAATTTGAATGGGTGCCAATAGACAACATAAAGAGCAGAAAGGTCAGGAAACCAATGTATTGTTGGCATCATATAAGAGTGGGCCTGGCGAAAATATCATGTTACACATCGCGAAATGATCAACGATTTATATCATGGAAAATCAAAACATTCTTGATCGACTTAGCACCTTTATACGCGGACCCCTTCTCTGCAGTTCCCAGTTTAGATTTTGTTGAATTGCGTCATTGCAATGCAGTTGAAGCGTTGATCACAAAAATAAAGAGCATTGACCGATTTAACGCCGTGTGACATTTTCTCAGAGGCACGATTTAGTTTTTTTATTTTCGTTTTAATAAGTGCTTATTAAAACATAAGAATATTCCTCGTCAGTATTTAGTGACACTGAAAATAACGTAGCGCGTTTCTTTCATTCCATCGCAGTTTTATACGAAAATAAATTCTTAGATTCGTTTTGATAAAAAGATTGAAAAGCATTTTTAAATCTATCACATCATTCCACATTTCGCAAAATAAATCACCTTCAATAGCAATGTAACCAGATCTGCTTTATCATGCTTAATTACACGTGAGTTTGTAGTTAAAGATTTCATAAAATTATGCAAGATCAAATAGATCGCAATATAGCCACTAATAGTATAATATTGCTTTTGTATATCATAATGATATCAGACTAAAATAGCTTTATCACCTCAAGTTTTTTTGCGTTAAACTATAGAACCAAAAATGCAATTTACAAAATAAGAAAAGCCGTCACACTATAGCGAATAAGAATACCTTGATATATCACTGTAATTAAGATCGAGTTAGAATCAAAAAAAACACTGTATGATATCAGTTCTAGTATATTTATCATTTCAAGTATTGGTTGTAAAACATATTAGCAACATACCGTCACAACAGAACAATAAAAATGTCCCGAAACAGCAATGTTATTAAAACGAAGTTAGAGTCAAAAAATATGAAATCGGACTAAAACGCTCTATGTCATTTCAAATGTTTGGTGGCAAAAATAAAAGAAACATCATATGAAATACAGTCACAAGAAAACGGAGAACACTAGAAACTGCCCCGAAACAGTAATGTAAATAAACGAAGTTTGAATCACAAATAAGTTTGATATCAGACTAGAAATGCTCTTGTATCTATATCAATTCATGTGTTTGCTTTCTAAAAAATAAAAGCTACTAAAATACGAAATGCCGACACAACACACTATAGATAATAACAAAAAAAAACACTAAAAAATGTCCCCGAAACGGCAATGACATTATTGCAATGTCAAGCTCCATTAGATGCTGGGCTTAACATGTCAGTAGTACTACTGGGCTATAAAAAGAATGAAACTCACTTTTTCAGAGTTGTGACTGCCTGAAGCAAGGTGCCATTTAAAGGATCATGACTTTGCTGAAAACAATGTCTGAATTACTTTTGTTATTCTAACATTCTTGATCACATTTGATATAAAATGTATTCGAAGAGGCCGTATATTATAATCAAAACTAACATACATTAAACAAATCTCTCGATTTATTGCTTTTTGGAGTTAATGCTAATTTATGTAAAATTGTCAATCATAATTGAAATTAGCATAAAAAGTGCGATTTTTGAAAATACAAACAATGATAATAATCCCAATTTTATGATGTAATAATTGTTTAACCATCAGAATACATTTGAAATTTAAAGCCTGTTTATCATTCTAATGAAACCCAAACTAAATGATTGTAAAATCGTCCTTTATAGTAAGTTTGTATTCATATTCAACGCCATTTGTTCAAGGGCAGTTACACTGTCAAATCCAGGTATGTGTTGTCATTCTTCCATTAAACATACTTCTTAGGTCAGAACAAAGTTGGGTCACACTGATCCATCCCCTGTTTATGCTCTGTCGAACATCTAGTTGACTTTTATTGATGCCATGTCCAGGTACATTTTAACGGTAACTCTAAGGCCGTGTTCACGCAAACAAACAAAAAGCTAGAAAAAAAGATCGAAAATTTGTATTCTCGAAAGCCACATTTGTATAAAACATAGCAATTTATCCCCTCTGTTCACACAAAATTTACGAGCTTTTTTTGCGTGAACGCGCCTCAAGGCTTCGTTCAGGCAAACAAAACATGGTCCGAAAATAATAGCTCGTAAACCGAAAACTCAAAAGCCATTCTTTGTATTTGAAAAATTAGCAATTAATTCCTTCTGTTCACGCCTAAATTTGGCCTTTTGCCATTATTTTCTAGCTTTAATTTTGCATGAACGCGCCTTAATACATTTTTAGAACTTTAAATATCATAAATAGGATATGAATTCTTTATGATAAACTCACATGTTTTAATTCTATAACGTTCAACCCATATACATGTTCACTTATTCAATACACTTTGCCCAGTAGAACAGTAAATGATCTGCAATCGATTATCAACCGGTATACATCTATTCAATGCCGAATCACCCATCATCTCCAGTTCCACATTTGTATTCTGTATCGCCGCCCGTGCATGCAAAAACTCGTTCTGATTTTCATGATCATACTCAATGATATGTGCATTTTCATCATCCATTTCTATTGCAGACGACGCATCATGACTTATTTCAGTACGTGTTTCCAATGACAAGTGGTGGTTTTCCCGCCGCTCATTTGATGATGACGTCATAGCAGACGATTCCTGTCCCATATACCTACGCCGCCGCCATGTTTTGTTTATTTCAAGAGGCTGTCTTGTGCCATTATTGTCTTCCTCCGCGTTGGATGATCCGCGATGAAAATAGTTCCTGAATGATGACAATGAACCATTGTTTCCTCTATCATCCACGGCCCCGTGAAAATAGTTCCTAAATGACGACAGAAAACTAGTGCGACGGTGTCTCCCGTTATTTATTCTGTCTTCCTCCGCCGCCGTTTCTCCACCGCCGCGATGAAAATAGTTCCTGAATGACGACAATAAACTAGAGCGTTCCCATGACGACGACCCCAATGACGTTGTTGTGGTTCTCGCGGATTGATTTGACTGAGAAGAGTCACTTCGATTGGCTTGTCCATGGGGACTACTTTGAGACTCTCCCGCTAAAACGTCTTCAAATTCGGTGGCGGCTGCACTTAATGGATATCCACTGTGATTCTCTTTGCTTGCATGCATGGGTTTATCGATACATGTGCTACAGAGATGGGTCGTTGATATGGAGGCTCGGTTTTGGAATGGTTTGGTTAGCCATAGGTATAGAATGGGATTGATGCATGTGTTTAGTGGTAGGATTACTAAGATGATGAATTTGGCTTGATGTAGTGAAATTATGGATATTCCAAATATAACAGATAATCCTAAAAAATAAACAAACAAAAAACAAAATAATTGTTTATGTCATGTTATGTTATATTTTTATTGATTAAGTCATTTAATATGAGCGTATTATATTAAATAACTAGACTTTTCGAAATCGCAAACAATTTAAGTTAAATATTGCAAATTATGGTACAACTTAGCATTTTCGTCATAGAGAGATTTTGATAATTCTCTTAGTTTGCCTAAAATCATTTCTCTAAAATCGTTTCTCATAGTTTACCTAAAATACAGCTAGGTACCCAGCACACACAATTAGTCAATATGATAAAAGCCATACATCTCGTAATATATCCATCATGTGTTTCCCGTGCTGAGGTTTTGCGGGACGTGCCATATGTATAACCATAGCAGAATGCTATGAGTATATAGGTGCTCAAATTGAACAACAGAATGAATACTAAATATCCTGAAATATCAAATCATTAGTGTTTGTATCGTGAAGTATTGGTTTTTAATTTTTATTATTAAAAACTTATGCAGTCCGGGTTTAGAATTTTATATTGCAGAAATGAGCGGTTACATTTAAGTAGTAAAGCATATGGTCACTAGCGATTTTCACTGTTTCCTTTATTTATGAAGTCGCACGAAGCGGGCAATAGGAACCGCTATTCTAATATAACCGCCACCTAATTGTTTTGAAAAGAGAAAGGTTTATTAGCATAACAATAACAATAAATAAGAGAAAAACTCGTTTGATCCTACCTAGTGATGATTCGTGATCCATTTCAAAGGGCAGGCACATTGCAGAATATTGATAATCACTAATTCCCATTAATGGTAGACTAGCGATCACAACGGAAAATATCCATCCCACAGTCATAAAGAAAGCTGCCATGAAAGTAAGAACATGTAAATTGTCAATAAACACTACTGTTGTTCGGATGATAAAAGGATTTATGAGATTGTTGAAAGCACCATCACAATTAATCAAAGCAAACAAAACAAAAACAATGTGATAGAAAATCTATGTTATTTTGTTTGCCGATTTCTAGATAAAAATCACTTAGTGTTAGAAACAACAACAAAAGGCTGATTCAATGTGCTTTCTACGCCTTGGGTCTATTCGTGTCAAACCCAAAATTTAGTATTC
Organism: Hydroides elegans; assembly: GCA_001703475.1. NCBI lineage: Eukaryota > Metazoa > Annelida > Polychaeta > Sabellida > Serpulidae > Hydroides > Hydroides elegans. The sequence continues at coordinate 31,320 of LQRL01166668.1, forward strand.
GCAATCAGTTACCCGTATGTCTAAAAATTCTTATCAACTATAGCAAGATCTCATATAAGGAGTAAAATGCATATTAAACTATATCATAAAAATGATAGTTTTATATGCGTTTGTGTCTCTTATGTAGGAGATAATTGAATAGCTAAGCGCCCTTTTCAAAAGCTCCTCGTCTAATCATTATTGCGCAAAGCAAAATTCGTTTTTGAAAAAAATCCCCTTCATGGCATAGCTAAAGCTTGCAACAATACACAATACATGCCTTAAGGCTCTTTTTTTCTTGAAAATTAAATATAGCGCAATCAAATACTCGCGTGTCTAAAGATAAGGCTAGCAAAGTTTCATTGCCAAAATATGCGTGTTTGCGCATTGTACGTTTCTTTACGACATGAATAGAACAGACTGATTATCATTAATGGATATCAGGAAGACATAAATGCATTAAATGAGTTTGCTTCATACCATATCATACCTTAAAGTATGACATTTTGAGCAATATTCCCTTACGTATCACAAAGCATCGGAACAATGCACGTCTTTAAGCTGCTCTTTTTCCATGAAAATTAAATATAGCGCAATCAATTACCAGCATGTCTAAAAGAAAGCCTCTCATCAACATTCATTGCATGTGTAATTGCGCAACATCGTTCAAGAAAAACGAAAGCAGCCTTAAGACGTGCATTGTTACAATGCTTAGCTTTGTGTGATTATGATAAGACAATAGGCCCTTAGAGACTGTACCCTTTGTAGCTCTATCCGCCCGTATAAGGAGCACAAATGCATATGCAACTATGTATCTAAATGTATGATATAGTTAAATATGCATTTTACCCCTGACAAGAAATCTTGCTATATAAATTGATTGTTTTTATACAATATAGTGCAATCAATTACCCGCATGTCTAAATGAAAGCCTCTCATCAACATTCATTGCATGTGTAATGGCGCAACATCGTTCCAACGTAATGATGGCAAGTGTGAAAACACTCAACTCGCAGGAAAACACGGCCAGAAAGCCTGTTAACAAGCAACCGTTGCTCAATTGCCAGCTTAGGGCGTATGACTTGAATTGGCCTGGAGGGATTGAGACAAAATACAATTATGAAAGGTGTTCATAGATGAAATACCTTAACAATGTTTTATGAAAATAAGCACAAAATCATTCACTCTAGGTTGAGTAATAAAAACAGTTGAACCATTTTCAGTTTTGGGTGTATGCTTTGAATTTGGCTGCAGGGATAAAAAGATACAATTTGGTGTTGCATAAATATTTTTGCAGGAGACATGAAGTGCCTAAATTAGCCAGAAAAAAAATCATTTTTTATATGTTTTATGGATTACATTTGGTTTTCTTCATAAACAATATATGTCTTAATTCTTAATATTAATTATATGATCGGTAAATAAGCAACTTTTGCTCTATTGCAAGCTTAAGGCGTATGCTTTGGATTGGCCTGGAGGGATTCAGAAAACAAAAGAGTGTGTAAAAATGCATTGTCTTTCTACCTAACCATATACAACAATGTCAAAAAATATAGTAATGCATTTCAAATGAACTTTTTCATATCGTATGCTTAGAATCATTGGTGACAATGGGAGACAAAAACACAATTGAGAGTGTTAAAAATACATTGTCATTGCAGCAGATGCCTTTATATGATTATAGCAAAGTGGTCATTTAGGCAATACAAATAGTCTAACTATGGCGTATGATTTGAATTTGCATGTACATATTGAAAAAAAGAACATGAATTAGATATGTTGGTATGTTTCCTTCCTTCATTTGGGATGTAAGCATACTTAAAGCTGCTTCGTTTATGAAATTTATGAAATTAATTTTATTTTTAATCATCAATATGGATAAAGATATGATTCCTACGGCAAAGAAACGCTGTATATTATACTATAACTTAAACGGCCTTAAACTCTTGTTTGAATTTTATGAAAGCTATTTACAAATTTATATCAATCTTAATATAAGGGGCAAGTTGACAACTCAGCATTGAAGACGCGTCTTACCCATTGTTGAAATATCCATAGTGCCCATTATAGCCAGATAAATAGACATAAGAAGATCGGCGAATGCTAAATTGAGTATGAGAAACCTAAAATATATAATATAATAGTTGTTTGAATTGATGCTGTAAAACAAGTAAATATTATGTATGCTGTTGTTTGTTTCATAAACAGTCTATTAGATAAACGCTAATAAATCGATAGATTAATCTATTATAATGATATCATGTTTTAAAATCCGTAATTTTATCTACAACCTACCTTGGCACATTTTTACTTCGTGTCAGTGCCGATAAAACAAGTACTGCAATATTCAAAATTATTGCTAGGATAAAAATCATCCATGCCGTAATTCGTGTTATTGGTGATTCTATTAAATCCGTGCATGGATGAAAGGAATCTGCAATAGAAACATAACTACTGATATTTTTTGAGGTTTCATATTCATTTGTCTTTTATTGTTAAAAAATAATGTCTGTTTCTTTATGCGAAGAGTTTATATTTTTTATAAATTAATTGAATAATGATTGATATATACCTGGTAAAGGGCTGCATGATATATGTGTATTATGGAACCTTGGTATAGTAAACATATCGCTTAAGCCATCTGTATGCAAGAGAAAAATATGATTCACTACATTATTACTAACAAAATGTATAACTTAATTGCCTTTAAAATTACTAAATATGGTAAATGGTTAGAATGATACATCTA
>LQRL01166689.1:12506-24723 GCA_001703475.1 Hydroides elegans
AGTATAACAATTTGATTTTCTGTATAAATCTATCAAACCGAACTCCAAAGAATTCTCGGATCCGAACGATTAATCGAAATAATTAAAGGAGCGTTAAAGTATTATGTTGTCTTCTATGTTTTTTAATATCCTGCTCAAATAATTTGTAGATAAGCTATTTGGTTGCAAATTATCTGATCAATAAGATACTTGTTTTTTTTTTTAACAAAATGTTATAAAAAGGTTAAATGTATAACTTTAAATTACGAAAACAAAAACAAATTTCACAGACCTGCTTTTGAATGACATTTATGCCTCTTTACCCCTGAGATCTCAAGCATCGCTTCCTTTGATATATTAAAATGAACTTTTTTTTCATGAAACCCCTCAGTCTCTCGATCTTGACCGTTGATGGGAACCAATGCTAATAGCAATCTTGAGAAATAACAACTTCGATAATTTGCAAAAGATAAATCAATGTCAACTGTTGCACATTGGTTGACCATCACAATTCTTTATGCAGAAGTCGGACAAAATAGAACCTACTATTTGAATATTTCAGAGATGCGATAGCTCCGATGAAAAAATAAAGATATTTACTCTTGTAAAACTTAAAAATACTTATCAGTAGTACATCGAGTGAGTTGGGACCATCATGTATATAGAAACTGAATCCTCATTTTGAAAATGGTATAAAATATAGGTTTTTAAAAATGGTATAATATATAGGTTTTTTAAAATGGTATAATATATAGGATTTTATGATTTTTTCTCATGACCAAAAGTGATGCATTAAACCATTGTGATATAAATAATAATGCTTTGTGTGCGCGCATGCATACGTGAAGCGCATGGGGGTATGCAATGATGTCTTACTGAACAATAACCAAATGGCTTATTGTATTATGCAACCGTTGCATTCACTGCGAGAATGGTTTGATGACCACAATTAAATACGTATGATGCTTAATGTTGGGGTTTTATAAAGTGCTTCGACTAATGTTAGTAAACAACATTTTGTGAAATAAAATCTAGGAATAATTGGTATAAGAATAAGAATATAACAGGAATATTACGAAAAGTATGGAAATGTCATGACATTTAATATCGGACACATGTCAAGGTAAGTGACCTATATATATGAACTTTATGTTTCAATGATAAAAGCGGTTTTTAAGCATTTTTTTCCATGAATTGAAATAGGCATCCCATTTATTTATAAATGATAACTTTTTGAAAGGGGCTATATGCAAAATACTTGTACTTTGTTTAAAATAAGGTCAATGCAAAAGGCGGTTTATTAAAGCACTTTTTCCTTAATTGAAATAATCATCTCATTTATTTATATTTTAAACCTGCTTATAAAGGGGGCTATATGCAAAAGACTTGTATATGGTTTTATATGGAGGGTCCATGCAAAAAGTGGTTCAATAAGCACTTTTATCACAAATTGAATTTGTCATACAACTTGACAACAATTTACATCTGCTATATAAGGGACTTTATGTAAAAGGCTTATACTTGATTTTAAATGGGGGTTCATGCAAAACGTGGTTTAATAAAGCATTTTTTCACAAATTGCTCTAACCATTCAATTTAACAACAAATTGCGTCTGCTTTATAAGGGACTTTATGTAAAAGTCTTGTTCTTGATTTTAGATGGGAGTTCATGCAAAAAGTGGCTTAATAAAGCACTTTTTTCACAAATTGATTCAACCTTTCAATTTAACAACAGTTTACATCTGCTATATAATGGGCTGTATGCAAACGGTTTGTACTTGGTTTTAAATGGGGGTTCATACATAAAGTGGCTTAATAAAGCACTTTTTTTCACAAATTGCTTTAACCATTCAATTTAACAACAACTTACATCTGCTATATAATGGGCTGTATGCAAGCGGTTTGTAATTGGTTTCAAATGGGGGTTCATGCAAAAAGTGTTTAAATACACATCTCGTTCACAAACTGAATTAGCCATTCAACTTAGCAACATGTTATATCAGCTTTATAAAGGGTATATGCAATTGATATGGTTTTAAATGGGGGGGGGGGGGTTAATGCAAAACGCGGTTATTAAATGCACTTTTTTTGTAAAGTGAAGTGGCCATAGAGATATTATATCCACTATGGATGGGTCTGCATGCAATGGATTTGTACTTTGATTTTATCGAGGATCCATACAAAAGTGGTTTATTAAATCACTTTTTTCATATTTTACTTTGCCATCTCATACATAAATCATTGATAACCGCTTTATAAAGGGCAATATGCAAAAGTAGTGTATATTGTTTAAAATAGGGCTAAATGCAAAACGCGGTTTGTTAAATCACTTTTTTTACGAATTGAAATAGCCATCCCATTTATTTAAAAATAATAACTGCCTTGAAATGGGCTACATGCAAAAGGCTTGTACTTGGTTTTAAACGGGGGGTCCATGCAAAAACAGTTCATTAAAGCACTTTTTTTCATAATTTGAATAAACCATCTCAAGTATTGATAATTATCAAGCGCTATATGCAAAAGACTTGTACATGGTGTTAAATGAGAACCCATGCAAAAAGCGATAATCAATATCATTTTGTGACAGTGTACAACGCAAATAAAACTCAAATTGACTAATCTATATATTTTATTTCACAAACAATCGACATCAAAATCTTCAACACACATATTTACAACATTAAATAACTGTTATATAATATATTATAAATATTTAACAATAGTTTCAATAATCTAAACGGTATTTGAACCACAATACAAAATATATTGTGTATTTAATATTATTTATCTTTTATATACATTTTAGTTAGCAGAAAGAAAATGCGATTGCGGTTAAACAACAAATCGCAAGACGTTTCAGGTAAGATTTCAAAATTCTCATTATAAAGCTTCAATATCACTTGCTTTAATCCATGAATTAAATTTCTTTGGCCAATACAACCATTTAACAAAATACTCTTTATTTACACCAGTTCCTTTAGTTTTTAATATAGATTCAATTTTAAACAGTTCATTATCTTTCAAATCCACTTTCTGTAATTCCTGCTGGTAGAAACTTCCTGTAATATCTTCACCATCATAGTCTTTAAGTCTGTAAATTGGTACATCTCCTCGTCGAAAACGTTTGGCTATTGTAAAAACCTCTCCACTCCAATGTTGGTCATATTCACGACTAAACACTTTCCGCAGGTGTGTGATGCGTACACGATCTCCAGGTTTATACATGTACATTTTATGTTTGTGGTTTCGATTCTGGCTAAAATATGTAGCCAGACGCACGTCTTCTTGATTCTCTTCTGTAACGTCATTTGGAGCCATATCGATTGTGCGATGTGTCGATTGATTATAGCTGTCAGCAAAATCTTGCAAACTGTCAATATATGTATGACTGTTTTTGTGGGTCAGATATCTGTAGATTTTAGACTTGATCGTCTTGATGGCCCTTTCACTAATGGATGCCTTCTTCTCGTTTTGAGCAAACATCTGCCGTATACCATTAGCTGCCATCAATGATCGAACAGGTTTGGCTCTAAATTCCTGGCCTTTATCAGTCCGCAAGCGATTGGGTTTCCGTGTTCCTTTTATTATATCCTTAAAAGCTGCCGCTACCGATTCTCCTTGCTTATTCTTTAAGGGTCGTAGCCATGCGTACTTTGAAAAAGTGTCGATGACAACAAGTACGTAAGCATATCCTTTATTACTCTTTGCAAATTTTGTCATGTCCATAAGATCCGCTGACCACTGGTCATCAATACCTGAAACAATAATAGGTGTTCGTGAAAATGAATATCTAACGGGTTTATGGAGACTATAAGGTTCCTGTTGCCGAAGCCATGCACTTATTTGCTGACGACTCAATTTAAACTTTCCATCTTGTTGTGTAAATTTAAACAATTTCTCTTCTCCGCCAAAGCTAGCAGGATTAGCTGGATTAAAATAGATAGTTTTTAAGTAGTCTTTCCATGAAGACATCTTTTCTGTATGATGGCAAAAGTAAAACTAACGAGATAATGTAAACACACACACCTTTATACTGTATCGGATTCCTCTTCTTCATCGTCTGTTGCACTGTCACTTTCAGTTTCTAGCAATGAGTCCTTAATCTCCTCTTGAAATTCCTTAAGCGCAAGCTTGATGGCCTTTTTCTCACTGTATTTCTTGTTTATATTATCCATAGCAGCATTCATAATCTTTTTATGAAGTGTTCCTTTGTTCAACTGCAAAACATCTGAGATAAATTTAGTGTAATGTTTCAAAAATAGTGGCAAATCGGCGTCTTCCATCTTGTCATTGGCTTTATCTATTGCCGAACCTTTTGTCATGCCATCCTCCATATATTTCAAAACTTCCTTTTGCCATATGTCTTCATTTTCCTTTTGTACGTCTGTCATCATTTGTTTGTATACAGGCAACTCAGCATCAGGAATCAATTGCTCTTCTAGTTGATCCACAAGAGGTATTTCTTCCACTGCATCTATCTTTAACTTTTTTGTAGGCGGAGGTTGTGATTCAGGACACCATGTTTTGAGATGTCGCTGCAAATCGTGAATATTTTCAAACAATATTCCACAGTCGTCACACGAAATCATATTGAAATATGGCTCCTCTCGTTTATAAATCCTTTCCTCAATATTGTAGATGTTATCCCTCTGAGAGTCAGATTCATACTGAGGGATAGTTGTGTTGGTCGTACCTTTTAAACTCAGTACGTTGCTTCGAAACCTATTCGATTCTTTTGTATCGGCCCTAAGATCGATCAAGAGATGCTGAAAAGGTTCAGTTGTTGCGTCATCGAATTTCTTCAGAAATATGTCTGTTTTCCCAGGATACATTTGGCGAGCCAGGGTCATGATAGATTGTTTGTCTATTGGATTTTTGAATAAGATCAGATATTGGCAATTTCGTCTCTCAGTAGGATTTTTGTTGTGGAATAAATTTTGATTCAAAGCCATCACAGACATGTTTCTGTGATGACTACCCTCTGTGAAAAGATCACTAATACGGGTATCCTTACTACACGCAGAAGCCAAATCATCAATGACGACTAGGTTGCGCAGATGTGGCTGAATGAGTGCATCTGATTCAATATTTTCCGGAATGCCTTGAATAAATTCCACACGTGGCTGCACATTGTTTTGTATTTCGGTATATAGTGGTTGCCATCGTTTATAAAGCCATATAATCTTTTGAATTCCAGGTTTGATAAGCATCTGATTGTTCATCAAAACATCTTTAACAAATGTTGTTTTACCACAGCTAGTGGGCCCTGAAACAATGGACGTGAAAGGGTGTTTGAAGTAGAAGGGTTCTTTATGGTCAGCATATCGTGATGAATGTGAAAATTGTATTTGCGGTTGTGGAAGGTCAATTTGAGAAGGCGGCGGCGGCGGCGGCGGCGGCGGCGGCGGTTGTATTTGCGGCAGAGGCGGCGGTTGTATTTGCGGCGGCGATGATAAGTGTATGTGCGAAGGCGGCGGTGGTGGCGGGGGCATTTTTGCTTTGGGCGGCAGTGGCGGTAGTTGCATTTTTGGTGACGCATAGGTTATATGGCCATCGAAGGTATCTTGCAGTATTGGCTCTTGACCGCACGCAGATGCAGGCGGTATTGTTGATGAACCTAGTTCAGCTTGTTGGCAATTAATGTTGCATTCGTCTCGGACATGTTTGTTTCTCATATGCCTCAGCATGACATCTCGCCGTGAAAATATTTTCTCACATTTAGGACACTGAGCCATCTTCCTAATGCTAATAAAAGCGTACGTGAGTTGAGCTTTTTGCTATGGTATTTCTATAAATTATTTGCTAAAACCCTTATAGTAGTGATCCGATTGTTTGTCTAAGTGTTGTGTTCACTGGTTGATATCCAACTGGTAACTGATTCTTGATCATTTAAAACACACCTTTTATAGTATTATTCATGATTCTAAAACGAGGCTAAATGAAAACGAGGCTTCAAAATGAGGTATAAAATCGAAATTTAATGCAAGCTTGTCATTCACTCGCTAGTTTTCTTGAGGGCAAGACGGTTTTTTTTATTCTGTTACAGAATGGCAAGAACACACGAGTGTCAGGAATGTGGAGCAACATTTTCAAAACAGAGCGAGCTGATGAAGCATCAGCGTCTACGGAGACATCGAAATAAATTTGAGTGCACTATTTGCGGGAAAGTGTTTGGTAGTGTTAGCAATCGAAATCGACATGAACAAAAACACAACGATTCCAATCACTATGAGTGTCATCTCTGTCAGAAGGTTTTCACCAGGACGGATAATTTGAAGCGCCACTATGAATTATCTCATTCACAGAAAGGAACTGGTGAGTCGGAACGACCAATGCTATCGATGGATGACCTCAAGAAAAATCCTAAAAAATACTATACGATGAACAAAATACATGAAAGGAAAATGAAGAAATATAACTCAACAAACACGATTTACAAAGTCAAAATCAAGGATATCAAGGTCGAAGTAGTTTCACAAATTCTACAGGTTCTAGGAATCATTTTCACATCAATGTTGGAAACCATGACGAGTATGGTGCAATCAGATGACCTGGTGAGACTCGCTGTCCATAGTCAAGATCTTGACTTTCCCATTCAGCTACCATTCATGAAGAAGCATAAACTCACAGTGAATCTCATACTTAGTGAGATTGAGAGGGTGCTGCAATCTTATGAAGAATTTGTTTTGGATGGATCGTTAGACATCGACTTTTTTCATGTAAAGAATCCTTCTGGCAGCGGCAGATTGAATGGCTATGCCAACACCGATACGTTTGTGAAAAACAAACGTTGCATCCTACAGATCAGAAATAAGGACAATTTATGTTGTGCACGTGCATTAGTGACAGCAAGAGCAAGGATAGAAGAAGATGAGCGATGGAACAGCATCCGACAGGGTAGAAAGATACAAGAACAGCTCGCATTAGAACTACATAAGTTGGCAGACGTCCCTGTGCAAACATGCGGTATTGAAGAAGTCAAACAGTTTCAAAGTGCCTGAATATCAAATATTAGTTGTGTCGAAAGACAATTGGAATTCTATCATTTATTCAGGACCAGAAAAGGAGAAACAAATATTTCTTTACTACCACAACTCTCATTTTGATATCGTTACAAGCATGCCGGCTTTTCTCAACAAAAGTTATTTTTGTCCGTCGTGCCTTAAAGGCTACAATGTCAAAGAAGAGCATGCATGTAACAATGCCTGTTTTTCCTGCCACAAAATTCATGTTGCACCAAACGATAGCAAACAGCTATACTGCAAAAAGTGTAACAGGTATTTTCGTGGTAAGGAATGTTTTGATTTGCATCTTAAAGTCACACAAAAAGGACATAGTACATGCAGCCAATACTTCAGATGTGAAGACTGTGGTAAAAAAATCAATAGAAAGATGCACAGTAAGGAGCACCGTTGTGGAGAGGTGTATTGTCGTAACTGCAAGGATTTCTTCATGCCTGATCATCAATGCTATATGATACCAGTGCCAAAATCAGGAGAAGATAATGAAAACCATTCGTCAGATGAACAAAGTAACGACAAATACAAGAATGACTCACTCGATGATCACGAACAACGCCAGATCTTCATCTATTTTGATTTTGAGTGTACTCAAGACAAAGCGATTAGCTGTGAAAAGGGGTTTGAACCGGACTCTGAAACACAGCGTTGTGTCAACTGCAATAAAGCTACGTGTGGATCTTATGAGCATGAACCAAACATGTGTGTTGTCCAGAAGATATGTACTTATTGTATGGATAGAGACATGACAAGTCATTGCACTTGTGAAAAATGCGGTAGTAATGAAAAGATCTTTTCTGGTGAGGATACTGTGAACGACTTTTGCAAATGGCTTTTCTCGAAAGAAAACAAAGGAGCTACAACTTTCTGCCACAACTTCAAAGGCTATGATTCGTTCCCTATTCTGAGGTACTTATATGATAACGGAATCATTCCAAAGGTTATACCAAACGGCGCCAAAAATATGTCGATCGAGGTACCTGCATGTAAGATACGTATGTTGGATTCGCTGAATTTCATGCCGACATCTCTATCAAAATTACCAAAGATGTTTGGCATCCAGGAACTTAAAAAGGGGTATTTTCCACACCTCTTCAACACCAAAGCCAATAGAGGTGTGAAACTGGATAAACACCCTGACGTCATGTTCTACAACCCAGATGAAATGAAAGAAAAAGAGCGCGAGGAGTTCATGGCATGGTACACAGAAAACCAACACAAGCCGTTTGATCTACAGCTTGAGCTTCAGCAATATTGTAGGTCAGATGTGGATATATTGCGCAGATGCTGCTTAGAGTTTCGCAAGATGTTTATGCATATGACGGCTTCTGGTGATCACGATCATGGTATTGATCCGTTTGAAAGCAGCATCACAATAGCCTCCGCATGTAACCTTGTGTTTCGAACAATGTTTTTGGATGAAGAATCTATTGGTATCATACCTCCCCATGGCTATCGTCCCCAACAAAAACAATCAATAAAAGCATATAAATGGATGAAATATTTATCAGAATCCAACGGTGTCTCGATTCAACATGCATTCAACGGTGGTGAGGAGCGTGTTGACCAGTTCTTGATTGACGGAACGTATGAGAATGACGAAGGAGAAAGGGTTGCTCTGGAATTCCATGGATGTTTTTGGCATGGGTGTCCCAAATGCTTTGCTCGGGAGACCATTAACCCGGTGAATGGTTTAACGATGAACGACTTATACCAACAGACACAGGACAAGCAGAAGTGTTTAGAAGAAGCTGGCTATGTCTACAAAGGCATATGGGAGTGTGCTTTTGACAAAGATATGGCTAGTAACCCCGACATGAAATCCTTTGTAGATGGTCTTGAAATCCCAACGCCGCTTGAACCGCGTGATGCTTTTTATGGTGGAAGAACAGAGGCCTTTACGCTGTATAAAGAGGTTAAAGATGGAGAGGGCATACAATACTATGACGTCACTTCGCTGTACCCGTACATCAACAAGACTGGAAAAGTCCCACTTGGACATCCAGAAATTATTACGGAAGCATTTGACGACATTGGTAGCTATGAAGGACTGGTGAAATGTAAAATCATAGCCCCACGTCAACTTCTCCTTCCTGTACTCCCAGCCAAAATAGACAAAAAACTCCTATTTGCACTTTGCAATGCTTGCGCAAGATTGAAGCAGACAACACCTTGCCAACATAGTGAAGATGAAAGAGCATTCACCGGAACTTGGGTATCAGATGAGTTGAAAAAAGCGCTAGAAAAGGGATATAAAATCGTCCAATTGTATGAGGTGTGGCATTTCAATCGAATGGAACAGTATAACCCAGCCACTAAAACCGGAGGTATCTTTACCGACTACGTCAACAAATTCCTCCAAATGAAACAAGAGGCGAGCGGTTACCCGTCATGGTGCAAAACAGAAGATGATGAGCGACAATATATTGCTGATTACTGGCAAAAGGAAGGTATTCTACTTGACCACAGCAGAATCGAGAAAAATCCCGGGTTACGAGCATTGGCCAAACTCATGCTGAACAGGCAAGTGACAAGACAAGCATGATATAGTGTATTCATATTAAATGTCAACAATGATGTTTTCAAATGTGTTTTGTTTTTGTATGAATTATGAAATATGATAGATTCTTTTTTAAACGAACTTAAACATCAATCGATCTCTCTATAATACCAAATAATGACATTTTAAAAACACACATTAACGTCTAACTTAAAATTAAACATGCATATCTAAAAGTTTATAATCTTTATTGAAATTTGTTTCAGCTTCTGGGGGAAATTCGGCCAAAGGTCAAATATGGGGCAGGTTGCGCACGTCAGCAGTCCTTCAGAATATTTCGACATGTTAACATGCGATAAGCAAACTGTGACAGATATTAATTTTCTGAACGAGAACATGGTCGAAATGCGTTGGAAGTACGTTGACGATTTCGCACCGGTATCGTCACGAACAAATGTTGTCATCGCAGCTTACACCACAGCACAGGCCCGACTGAAGCTCTACAGCTACTTGGAAAGACTAGGAAAGCGTGCGTTATATGCCGACACCGATTCAGTAGTGTTTGTATCCAAAAAAGGAGAGGACAATCTAGAATTAGGCGACTACCTTGGGGATTTGACAGACGAGCTCCCAGATGGAACAATTACTCATTTTGTGAGCGGTGGTCCAAAGAATTACGCTTACAAAGCAAATGTTGATGGCAAAACGTCAACAGTATGCAAAGTTCGAGGCATTACACTTAATTTCAAGAACTCGCTTGAAATCAACTTTGACACCGTGGAGCATTTGGTTACACAGGAACCAGAAAAGCGCTTATCCACAAACACTGACTTCAAAATCGTACGTGATAAAACGCATTCACGTCTTCTGACAACATCACAACAAAAGGACTATAGAGTTGTTTTTGACAAACGGATTATACAAGATGATTTCAAGACTATTCCATTTGGATATTAAGCGTTAGACAATGTTTGGAAACATTTATCTGAAATTCAATTGACATCTTGTATTTTAAGGACCTATCGATACATAACTACCTCGATATGAATCATGTTCAGTTTATTTGTGCATTATTAAAGAAATGTGGTATATGGTTTGGTATGATATACTGCAAGAGCTTATACTCTGAAAACAAATCAATAATTGCAATAAGCTCTTTAGATATCATTATAATGATCGTTAATATGTTCGTATATATAAGATGAATTTGAATAGTATTTGTTCAATGCAAACCGAGTATCAACGTTTAAAATGTTTGATGATAAAGGTATCTGACCATATCATGAATTGACAAGATGTATGTCATAACTATGTGGAAAGCTGTTCCATCGATCAAATATGGTCAAGTTATTTTATGATGTGTTCATATAAAGACTGTTTATAAAACGCTATATTTTACTATATATCTCCTACAAAAAAGTAATGAGGATGATAGAAATACAATTTGTTTATTATAACTAGATTATTTCTTAACATATATGTCGACATTGTAATGGTATCGTCATAACAGTACTACATGTTTCTTTTATTTTGTATATAGATTGGGAATGAATAAAAATATATAAAAACATTTTTCGTTTTCTTTATAGTTATACCCATGGTCATACATACCTATATATATATATATAGCATGTCATCTTGTTCTTAATATGCGACACCTTTCTTTCATTACTATAAATGTTTAAGTCCGACTCTAAATGCTAACAAAACTTAATGCATCCTCTATATCTCTCTATATCTCTCTATGCATCCTCTATATCCTCTAATAAATGTATCTCTGTGGGTATTTCGAAATTGCCGTCTCATTACATCAAACAATTCACACTTATACGTCACAAGTTTAAACAATAGACATCTAATTAAACACGAACAAGGACGTGATCTCTCCCTTACTTTTGGCATTGTTTTTTCATTACTTCACTACCTACCCTACACATGCCTCTATATAATGATATATATTATGCCACACTCGATCGATATAATAAAATCCTATAATTTATACCATTTAAAACTCACTTTGTTAACACATAAAAAACACCCTAAATTATCATTCTATGGTATAGATGTACGGTCAATCCCGAACCCTAGGTCACTCATTTACCCATTGTTTTAACTTCTCTATTGAAAAACCCCATGAGGGTCTTATTGGTAACGGAATATCGAATCTATTACATATAATCCTATATATTATACCATTTTAAAAAACCTATATATTATACCATTTTTAAAAACCTATATTTTATACCATTTTCAAAATGAGGATTCAGTTTCTATATACATGATGGTCCCAACTCACTCGATGTACTACTCTTATCTGTTTAAAACGATTAAGAAACATGTCATATTCAGATCTACAGACCCAAATAAGGATGTAAAATACTAACGATCACACAAGACAAGCATTTTAAATGGATAGAACATGCTCGAATAGATACGTTTTATCTCTACGTTTCCTTTTACATAAGGAGGAAGCCATAACGATAAAATGTGATCACTTTATTTCAAAACACAAATTTCAAGTGAACCACCGAAGAAACATTATTATATAGCATTATTATACCTATTAATTCCAGGTTTTAAAACACACATTTAAATAGAACCACCAACACAACTCCCGAGAGATGGCGTGGTGTGCGAAGTTAACCGAGCGTCTCAACCGAAAGAAGACGATCGATGCCGACATGATGGAAACGCCGCTTAATCGCTGCTTGACAACCGT
>LQRL01166700.1:0-12324 GCA_001703475.1 Hydroides elegans
ACGTTTAGCAATCCATCTAAATACATATATCTTTATTATATATAAAAGTAAAAATATTTGCCATTGTATGAGTATTTGTTATTTATATTTTGCAAAAAAATATTTTCAACAACATTTATTTTTTATTTTTTAAACTAAAAAGAGCGATTAAATTGGATTGGTAATAATTTCTTGTCTATCGTACTTAACACGTGTCGGTTTGAACAGGTGTCTATGTAAAGTACATGTACAAGTACTTTATATTTTAACCTGTCGAAAGAAAATTACTGCGCCCCTTGCGGATGGGGCTATGCGTGCTCTGGGGGTTTCCACGGCACCGGTCCGTACGGCAATTTACGGCCCGGGCGTACGGCCCTGCGTTTCCTTATCATTTCTTTATCAAATAATTTTCAGGCATGTAATAAATACAAAGGACAACATTAAATACGATTAAATATGTATTAAAATCTTTTGTTATTGAAATTATTGAAGTTCGGGTAATACATAAACAGTAGTCTTATAAAATAGTGATATACTTTCAATATTTCACATGATTTCCATTATGTTCCAAAACAACCTGTTTGCTGATTCATAAAATGCTTATAATTATATACACAAATCAAATTAACTCATGCTCATTTACATAACGCTCATTTCCATATAATATGCAAATTAACCCTTCTTACGCATGCGCATATTTACAAAAAGCCGCCATGATTCGCGGCAATCGCTCCAACTGCTGCGATTTCGCGTCGTCTGCGCGTCTCGACTGGTTGGTCGAAAGACTCGAACATCAAGATGCTTCGTCAGGTAGAATGGATGTCTGAAAATCTGATTTTATACATTGTATGAAGTTTGTGTATGGTTGATGTTTTCATATCTTGAAATCGGTGTCGGACACCTAACAAGTAGTCTAGATTTGTGTCATCCTGTTACATACAGCCTCTATACCTCTCTAGACGAGAGTTGATAGAAGCTGGGTAAAGGGTGAGTTTATGGCTGATTGTTGTCTTCATTTCTTGATACTGGCACTCTGATATTCAGGCCTTTATGAATGCATGTTGCGCAAAGTTTGCACATCCAAATGAGTTTAATTTAGTATACGTTTGGGCACAAATTAGATGAGAAGAATAAGTTAAGAGAAGTGGAGACCAATAGTTTTATTTATTTACGTGTAAAGGTTATTTTGTTAACTGGGCAAGATGGATGATGTCTGTCGGATTTACAGTACAAAATAACATTACATAGATTTTGGTTTGGTTTATGTAGATTTTGAGTTATTGAATTAGATTTAGCAAACTCATATGTTTGTATATGTAGTTTGAAATAAATTGTACTTTATTTATTATTTTAAGTTGGTACTTTTGAATTTTCTTGTTCAGTTGATCATATAGATTTAATCGCATCATCCATATTTTTTGAAAAATTATAGATAATCAATTGTAGAAATATAAGAAAATATATCACTACATGCCAACTCGATGTGAAAGTATCATCAAAATCTAAAGGTAGGTCAATATTTGTCACCCGTAACATCAGTGCTGATTCCATATGTTCTATGGATAAAAAGGGTAAGACTATATTACATTGCATCTGCAACTAAACCATGAAATGATTTTCATGAACTTTAACCAGCTTTACATCCTATGGATTTCATCATTTCTTTATGATCATAATATTGCCAAGTACCTGTCATGGCTGCATTTTCTGCTAATTAATCATGCATGACGATCTCATATTCCTTCTTACAAAATATTATCTGAAAAAAAAAAACACATTTTTACCGCGGTTTGTCATTTGTGGGGGGCAGGATTTATTTTATATGTCAGGGCAGTGTAGTTGCTTTCCTTATATTGCTTTCCCATCTTCTTTCCTCCTGATTCTCTTTTATTACTACACTTTTGCCAAAGCAACTGCATATAGCCTCCTGCTTTCACCCATAATCAATCTTATACACCACCAGTTTTCCTCACCTTATTTATTTAAATCAAGGTGATAATAATTTCATTTTGTTTTGTCAACCACAATAGCGGCCCTTATCAAGGGAAACAGGTCGAACTGTTCCGAGTTTGCCTCTGCTTCTCGCCTTACGTGGCTTATGCATCGACTTCAAAATCAAGAATCGCCAAGAGGTATGTATGTGGTTACTCGGTCAAAATAGAGGATGTAATGGTTGTCCGGTAAGTATTATTTCAATAAATGATGGAATCGTTACTCGTAAAATTTTGCTCTAACATATAAACATAGCTACGTGTTAATGCAGTTAAAAAATCATTAACTTTTTTTGTTATTTTGATGAGACTTTGCTGTTTTGATGTGTTATTATGTATTTTTATTTCTGTATAATCATAGTTATTTTGAAGGTTTAATTAAACGTTTTGCTTATGTGAGAGTTACTATTTTGGTGGCTCATGATGTGTACCTTTTATATTGTATATATATGTATGAATAGTATGTTAACGATAAGTATTCATCATTTTAATAAATATACATGTATTTAAATTGAATAATTCATTCAGAATTTCGAAGGCAATAAACAATTTATACAATTTAAATACAAAATGACTGAAAAATAGTGAAACATGTCCTCTGTTAAATGTTTTCTATTTTTGCACTGTCAAAAAAATGGTATTGCAAAGGAGTAGGTGCAATTAAAAAACGAAAACAATCGTTGTCGTGATAATACCATCGCTACTGTCATGATTAATTGAACCATAAAAGCTCAAATAAATGCTGCTCTTTATGACAGAATTCTACACCTTTAAACTTTACTTTATATAATTTAATGCTCTCTTTTTAGTTTTTGTAAAAAAATAGAAATATCCTGGTTTTCTTTTATCACAGGAGTATTGGACGTGCTGCATTGCGTGCTCATCGACAGCCCCGAGGCGTTGAATGTCATCAAAGAGCAACACATTCGCACCATCATCTCGCTTATCGACAAACATGGCCGCGACCCAAAGGTTAGCTGCAACATAATATTCTTTTAAAAAGATAATTCAATATAAATAAATAAATATAGGTCTATCTGTTCTCGAGGTATAGCCAAAATATTAAAACAATCGAACGCATGCGCATGGGAAGTTTACCTGAAACATTTATTGGTCAAACTCCTTTATTCATAAGTCAATATAAAGCATGATTTATAAGAAGAATATTTTGTCAATTCTCAGACAGTCGCTAAATACTGAAATGTCAACTTTTTCATCAATTTTAAAGAAGTTCTATAATTATTTGATTGATAAACAATAGTCTTTTACTTTACCCCGTTTACCCTTTAGGTGCTGGATGTCCTGTGCTCACTGTGTGTTGGTAACGGCGTTGCGGTGAGGTCCAATCAGAACTTGATCTGCGACAACCTGCTTCCTGGTCGTGACCTCTTGCTGCAGACGAGACTCGTGGAACATGTCTACAGGTAAATATCGTAGACCATTCTAACCATATTCTTTCTCTCTATGTTTCCTAGATTTTATCTCTTCAGGAAATCAGAACCTGATTTCATCTATTAAGCGCTTTATGAACATAACAAATTTGAGGTTCTTACCTGAATATGTACTCTTATTTTCGGCTTGTTCTAAAATACTATAGAATGTGTTTTTTCGTCTAGTCGTCTATTCGGATTTTCATGAATTTCATATTCCTATAATGTCTATTATAACCGACGTCACCCGAAGTATAGATTTACAATTAACATTTTATCATCCCAAATGCGTTTTCTTTCCGCAGTATGAAATCGAACATGTACATGGGCCGCAAGGAGGGCTCATCGATGTACCAAAAGTGGTACTACGAGGTAGTCATCGACCACGTAGAACAAATCACACACACCGTGCCCCATATCCGCATCGGCTGGGCGAATACCGAGGGCTTTGGCGCGTATCCCGGAGGCGGCTATTGCTGGGGAGCCAACGGGGTGGGCGATGACCTGTTTAGCTATGGATTCGATAGCATGTCGCTATGGACCGGTGAGTACTTTAATAATTATATTTTACGTGTTGGATTTTAATAGGTTGGTATATAACAAATATACTCTAAAATAGTCGGAAACGGTACCAGTTAACCAGTTTTGTTAAGGCTTTTATTTTGCCACGATATTTGTTTACGGTCTTCTTAACGGTGTTTCATTCCACCTATGAACGGACTGTTTTACAATATTTTTACGATGCTCAACACTGCTATCATAATCAAACGCACATTTGTTAATCTCAATTATAATCGGGTCGTAAATACTTCGTTTGATAAACACATTATTATCAAAACCCTAAAAGCGCAATTTGTAACAAAGCTCCCCTTCGTCCCTCTAGGTGGTAAACCCCGCCAGGTGCGTACCTCTCTCGGTCACTTCCAACGTGGTGACGTCGTGGGTGTTCTGCTTGATCTGACTGTGCCTCAAATCAGCTTCACTGTCAATGGGATTCAAGTCAAAGGATTCCTGAGGGACTTCAATCTCGATGGCATGTTCTTTCCGGCGATCAGTGTGTCTTCCAAAGTCAGGTAAGGATACATTGAGATTTTATCCAACCCCTTCTTTCACGCTGTAAACCTATCCCGAAGTAACGGAGGGGATGTTTAGCAAGTTGATATTTTATAATGTAAATACAGGGGCGTGTGAAAGTCTTAGGCTTACCGGTATACCGTTATCTATAGAAAATATATTTTGAATGGTTTCTACCTGATCGCAACGAAATCACTTATAAAACGAATATTTTAGCGCTTGTTCTTTGAAATATTTAGTCCTTAGTATTTAAAAAAAAAAAAAACAGTTGAATAAAACTACACATGCATGGGAGGTGTTGCATGACACTTAGTAGATTATAATAGGTTTATTTAAAGGATTGTTTCCACACAAAACAAAAAACAAAAATGCATGTCGTTTCTTATCCAAACAATTTGTGCCTGACAAAAACATGGACCACTACTCATTTTTCCTCATCATCCTTACATTATTTCTCGCCCTTCAGCGTTCGCTTCATCTTCGGCGGCGAGCACGGCAAGATGAAATACGGTCCTCCAGAGACCTTCAGTCCCTGCTTCGAGTGCCTTAGGCCCAAACAGAAGCTGCGGCTAGAGCCCTGTTTCCAGCTGGGCGACTTGCCCAAGGGTCTGCTTGTTGGACCCGCGGAGGTCCGCGATCTCACGCCGTTTGTACCGCAACCGGTAGAAACTGTCAATGTAAGTTTGTTGTGATTTTCGACTTTTTAATGGACATGATAAATGTTTAGGTTTTGGTCCCGGATATATATCGATAACTTAAATTATTTAAGATTTTAATCTCACGCCGGTTGTAGCGCAACCGATGGAGCCTGTCAATGTGAATTTATGGAGAAGTTTTTGCTTTATATTTGGGAGAAATACAGAATTAATAATCTAAAGGGTAAGAAAAAACAATGGCATATAGGTAATCTTAGAAAAAAAAAACAATCAAAAAATATCATCGTTTTTTGAGGGCCAAGATTAGGACTGATGTGCTGCAACGTTAAAACTTGTCGTACCTTGTGCAAACAAAAAACTCTCAATTTGAATTGCAGCATCTCTCATAAATATCGTATGCACGTTATTCGATAGGTTTAATTTTGTTAAATATACTTTCGTTTGTCCTCAGGTTCAACTGCCACAGTACATTGAAAACATCACGGACAAGCTTGCGGAAAACATCCACGAGCAGTGGGCTATGAGCAAGATCGAGCAGGGATGGACCTATGCTGAGGTTCGCCATAATTACAATTCATATACAATTCCTTTTTCTATGCACATGGACTGGGGATCACCTTCAAAATATTTGCTGAAATACAGTTATCAGTATTTCCTGGCTAATCAATGTATCTCATGCGTATGATTTCCGAAATTCAGTCCACTTTAAATGTAACAATGAGCATGATACCTATGGTATATACATGTAATCTGGATATATTTGATAATAATTCCTTAAGTTTTTGCCTGATTTCCCCATCTAGAGACGAGACGAGCACCGTAAGAACCACCCGATGCTGATGAACTACGAGCGCCTGCCCGACACCGAGAAGATGTACAACCGCACGCTCGCCCAGGAAACCCTCAAGTAAGTCTCCTTGCTATGCATTGATATTGTGGGGACTCAAGAAGCGCTCAATTTGGAGGAAATGCCGTGGATTCAAATCGAACCAGTTTTATTTTTTAGCTTCTAATACCCATTTGTGCATAGACAATGCACAGGAAGTAACGCAACAACCTATTATTCTCTAAGACATTCGTAGTGCATCCTGGAGCGTCCTTGAAAGTAAATTAATAGCTTTAAATTTCATTCTCAAAAACCTTCCAATTGAATTTAAGGTTGCTGGCTCTGAAGTTTTCAATTATTGTATGATTTTTTTCTGTAACTCCAGGACTTTACTGGCGCTCGGCTACCACATAACGTACGACCCACAGTACACCAGCAACACTCGACTCAAGACCATGAAGCTCTCAAACAAGTGAGTTAACAATATTTTCTGGCATTGCATATGTTTATCTTGAATTTAGAAATATTTTCACCGTCATTTGCATTTCATGTAAAATTATATGTAGGCCTATGCAGTACATGGTTTAAAGTAGTGACCTGAAGTTATTTATAGCCTCTTTAGATTAAACAACTAACTTTAAGCAAATTCCATTAAAAATTAAAAAATCACATGTGAGGCTAAGCTAGAAATAATGAAGCTAATTTAGTACATATGCAGTGTACCAACTTATATGTACGTGACCCTAATATTTCCTATTCTGCAACAGCTACCTGCAATCGAACGGCTACAAACCGACACCCCTCGATCTGTCGAACGTGGCCCTCAACGAGAAAATGAAGGAGCTCGTCGAGCAACTGGCTGAGAACACGCATCGTGTTTGGGCCAAGGAACGCATCAGGCAGGGATGGACATATGGTCTCAATGACGTATGTAATCAGTTTTATGTTCTACATGTACAAATGTATGTAAGTCGACGGAAACAACCTCTTCTTGAGCCTGTTCTGTCGTATAGTCTACTAATACTGGCGGAACATACAGTTAGAATTCTATATGATTCTATTGAAGATACAATCTACAAGAAAATCACAGTTTCTTGATAGAAAGAAGAAATCAATGAATTACATGTAGTGAAAATATACATAGGCCTACACCTTACCTGGCTCAGTCATGCTACAAAGTGTTCACTCAAAATGCCACATTTAGTTGGAATTATATATCGTTAAACATTCTTACTTTGTTAATTCAGGACGGTTACTACAAACGCACCCCTCACCTCGTCCCTTACGCCAAAGTGGACACTGCCATCAAAGTATCCAATCGCGAGATGGCCAGCGAGACGGTCAAGACACTCATGGCGTATGGATACAGCCTCGAGCCACCAAGCAGCGAATCGGATGAAAGTAAGGGAACTATTTTTTTTAGGTGGTTGTACATCGTTGGGTATCTTGGCTCATTTAGGGGCGGGGCGAGGGCGGGGATGGGGGTTATTACAATGGTGAACATATAAATATAAAACTTACAATTTATTAACGAATTAGCCTGAATATATTGAGAATCTTTTTATTCCGCTCAGTTTAAAACCAAGAATGTTATATTTAAGTTCATTAATATATTCACATATCTGTTACAGCAAAAAAGCAGAATATCTCTGATGGTAGTACGTACAGTAGTTCAATTATTTTAGAACATTAGATCCAAGATCCCTATTTTTGAGATTGAGGTGAATACCACATTTAATGTGTATGTAAATTGAAAAACAATGGTTCGTGTAAGAAGATACATTATGTTTTTCATATGAGCCCTGTTCTTAAGTTTATGGAGACCACCATTTTTGTTTTGGTTATTTAAAAGGCATTTATATTTATGTGAAATGATTCCTCTATTTAATTTCTATTTGGTTCTGATATATTTTTCAGTTAAATAATTCAAACATAACTTCATTGCGTAGGTTTGACAGTAAATAAATGGCTAATACATGTATTCAAAATATAGCATCATACACACTAACTTACATATGTAACTGAACTATTCTTCAAGACTTCAACAAGAACCTTTTCTGGTTAGACTCTACAGACTTACAGTATTGATTAAATTCGATAAATTATACAGAATTTATGGCGCGTTTGCGTCGAACATTTCGACGAGCATCGAATGAAAATGGAGGTATGAGCACATTTATGAAACAACACCGAATTTTCAGCGCGCTATCTCCTAGAAAATATGTATTTTTCTTAGTGCTTTTATGTCTGTTTAGATTAGCTTTAAATTGAATTAAAGACGTCTTTTGATTGATGTATTTTGTCTTTGATACTCAAAATAATTGTGTGATTTGTCTTTCATTAGAAAACATTGATCTAAATTGTTATAAGAAGCAATGTATGATATGTATTGGTAAGTTTTATATTTTTGTTCAAAGAGTACAAGAGCGTAAGATTTGCAATTTTATTAAACTGTGTATCAAACACATTAATTAAAGAAAGATATGAGCTATTTTTTCATAGGCCCTTTTTATCATTTCTCTAATCTAAAACCTTATCCCGTTATTAAAACTTGAGAAAGAATTCGTTTCATTGCTTGATTCAACAACTTAGTCATATTCGCAATGAATTGGGAGTAAAACTGAAATATAATGATGTCCTTTTGGCGACTATGGCTATTTGTTAAATCGAGTTGTATTATTTTCACAAAGAGCATGGTGTTTGATATTTCATAGGTTTGAAACAATAGTTAAAATTAAACATTGTTTCAAGAGTAGAGTGATTTTAAACACTTTTGTTGTCGTAATGAGAGGGCATAGATTCTATCAAGTAGATAGGGGTTTATAAAGTGATTCACGAATGAATGATATGAACAATATGTTTAAAGCTCAATTAAACTTCACGTGGATTCTTTGTGTCGTAAGTTTTGATTTTCTAACTCACCTCATCATATTATTCTGATTATCTTCATTGTTTAGTCTAAATTAGTGTAATTAGATCTTCTGAATTTTACCCTGGATGGTTGACCAAGTTAGTAGATTGAAATGGTGATATATGGATGTATCTACCGTAATTCGGGAAAGAAAAACTCATTCCATATAAAAATATTATGCTGTATATTTCAAGTTACTTAATTTTCAAATAATAAGTGTTTCTTCAAAATCGAATTCAACAGTATCGAAGTGAAATTAGGAAAAGTATATCATCTTTATCCGTACTTTTGCCTTGGTTTATTTAGGAAAGTTAAATTGTTGCATTTGTTTATTGACAGTCATGATCCGCGAAATGGGCGACAAGAAACAACCGGTGCGCACATACAGAGCAGAGTACACCTACGCTATAAGCACTGGAAAATGGTAGGGAAGCCTTAGTAAAAAGAAACATATGATATAACAAATCAAGCCATCTAAATATATTCCGTCGCTGCTATTATCAAATCCATGAAAATACGTTTTTTGGCAAAATTGGATTTACAATGTATCTACTCGATTTCATTTTTGCAAACCCATGTTATCCATATCATTAAGCAAGAATCCCTTTTCTGCCTTTAATACAGTCACAAGTATTAAAGTGGTTCAAACTCCATCTCGTTTATATTCCTTTGCAAACAGGTACTACGAGTTCGAGCTGATTAGCACGGGCTACATGAAGATCGGCTTCGCGAAAACAACGATGGCACCGGGCATCGAACTAGGTCTAGATGGATCTTCATATGCCTTCGATGGATCTGGGGTAAGTACACATCCTATTATATGTAGATTTATAAATTAAGGGGATCATGGAAAGGCTCCTTGCAACAACCGATTTTTGAGAAATAGTGACCTCTTATCATTTAATAATATTGGTTAATATTCAAGCAATGATTGATTGCTTTCAAGTTTAATTTTATACTTCACGTGTTACATAAAGTATCACGTATTGCTATCCGACACCCCGTGGTTGATATACTTGTGCAGCTTGTACAATGTGTTTTGTGTTCATATCTAATAAATAATATCAAATTTAATTTCGCGGTCACAGGGACGCAAGTGGCACCAAGGATCTGAGTCTTACGGCAAACTGTGGCAGAAAGGTGATGTCATCGGCTGCATGATTGACATGACCGACAAAACCATCAGTAAGTTGAGCATTTATCGTTTTATCCTTGAACATTTTTTTCCTCAGTAATCGATGAATATTAGCTACTCGCCACTCGTTTCATTTTGAAGGGCGAGTTAATGTTGAGCATGGTGGGCCAGAAGATCACCTTCGCTTCCTGAAATCCAAAGTAAACTACAAAACTGTTATAGGTAGCATTTCTAAAACCTTGCATCTCCCCCTTAAGGTTTCTCACTAAAGTGCGAATTGATAATTGAAATACCCTTGAGCAATCCAATGTGATTATTAAATGAATAGAAATAATACCCCCAATTTCATCTGACCTTTCCAGGTTTCTCCCTGAACGGTGAGTTGATGATGGACATGATGGGCCAGGAGATTGCGTTCAAGGGCATTGACGTCGACACGCCATACGTGCCCGCCTTTACCATGGGCGCCTCACAACATGCAAGGATAAACTTTGGACAGGATGTCAATACATTGAAGTTCTTCACGTGCTGTGGGCTGCAGGAGGGATATGAACCATATTGTGTGTAAGTTAAGGGAGTTTTAAATTAAAGATGTATTTCAGATAATAAATCATCTTTAGTCATTATTATAAACTTAAACTACTAAAATATGAACGGCCTCCTAAAATGTTTGAGAGAATAAGTTTTAAACTAAAATCTACATTTGATACTTTATTTGTATTGACATTTGCGATAGTTGTAATGATTTCTAAGGTTTTGAACGTGAATATTCAAAAGGTTAGATGTCTATAGATAAATAATTGATGCGTGTCCTCTCTTTACAGCAATATGACCAAGCCGATGCCTTTGTGGTACGGAAGAGAACAAGCTCTCTTTTCACAGTTGCCCAAGGACCATGCCAGGCTCGAGCTGTCAAAGATCCCTGGAGGGTATGTTTATTTGATAATTGTGAATGCTTACACATCCGATATAACATTTATGTTGAATGTCAAATCTACATGTTTCGATCAACTTGTCCAAAGGAAAATTCATACTGGTCGTTGAATATATTTTTGTTAATCGTAATTTCAAGATCTTATTGATTTTTAGATATTTATAAAAAAAAAGATATCCTATAATTTCTGATACAAATATGTCTATATCTAATGTTATAAATAACATCTTTCTATTTTATAGAAGTGCCTCGCCACCTTCGATGAAGATCAACTCAAAGACTTATGGTACCCTGGAGAAAACATGCCTTGAATTTGTGAGGTTGAGTTTGCCTGTCAAGTTCCAAAATCAGTTTATCTCACCGAGGTAAGATCTATCTACGATATTTTGAAATAACAAGAATTGTTTGTCCTAAATAATACATTTTGCAATACATTAACCGGAGTGGATATTAATGATAACTGGATATGATAAATTTCGAATCGAGTAAATGTCTTGCAGGAAATAGCAATCTGTGTTCAAAACTGACTTGTGTCTGAAACTGACGAGAAACAGTTTTGCGGTTAAAGAAAATGAATTATCGGTTTATCAGGACTGCTTTCCCCAGTATTGGTTACAATGTTTAAACCTTTGTCATGTATTGTCCATATAATACATATTTTCACTCATACATACATATGTGCATAAAAAACAGTATCATACTTGTGTTCGACAGGGACAAAGCGGCGGCGATTGATGCACGAGCCACGCACCAAATGTCCGCCACTGGCAAAGCAGGTGCGTCTGCACATTAAACCAAACATATTTATAACTTAAGAGTTAATGATATTTATAGATATGCCAACAGTTTTCATTTGATAAACTTGGTGTATCCACGTATTGTATAATAACATTAAGAAGTAGGCAATGGTAATAATCAAGAAAAAGCAAATCAGTAGCATGTTTATACGTCATTAAATTATAATTCCAAAGATGAAGTTTAACGAACTTCCATGACCACTCTACTGCTTTAAGGTCGTCAGAACTATTTTCCGCACTCTTCCCGAATGAGAACATACTTCGATATGAGAAAAAAACAAAAAATAAAATTTTTTGTTGGGGTGAGAGAAACAGTTTCTCCAAGGGACCCCAGAGTCCCTTTGTCCCCCAGGCCGCAGTTTCTCCTCAGCCCCAGGCATTGTTTATTTATTTACATATGACGTAACTTCCTATAATTTTTCGCGCTCTTCCTGCCACATCACGTTGCGATTCTCAACAATATTTTAATTAAATTTAAAGGAATTTGGGATATTTCGTGATAATTTCGGTTAGTAACTTATTACTAAAGGTCTCAGGATTATTTTAATACCGAATTTGTGTAGGAATTCGCTAGGGTTATTACTTTCGAGA
>LQRL01166706.1:1258-11409 GCA_001703475.1 Hydroides elegans
GTCGGCTCATAGCGTCACGTATGACATCATAGCTGTTGAGAATGACGTAACGCTGTGAACCCAAGAATACACTGTAAACTGGGCCATAATCCTTGGCTAACTCTATAGACGCGTTCACGCAAAAAATATCCTACATTTTTGCGTGAACAGAAGGGATGAATTGCTATGTGTTTATACTAATGTGGCTTTGAAAAATATCTGGTTTCGTGCTTTTTTCCGAGCTTTTTCGTTTGCGTGAACGCGGCCTATGAATGTATCGGCGTGGACATTACACCGTGTTTGTATATAGTTGCAATCAAAGGCAAGGGGTATGGACCAGGAGGAAATCGTGATCGCAATGTTTTCTTCGTAATGACGTAAACACATAATGCGAGTAGAACAAGTGTCATTAGAAATTCCGACGTTGAAATCAAATATTCATAAATTGCATCCATGTTTAATGAGATGGAGAAAATAATCATCGCAAGAACTATTATGCATTAGGGTTATATAGCGAAGATCTATATCAATATAAGTATTTAAAATTGATTTTTCAGACATCCTGAACGTGATTGATGTTTCTGAAATATCAGAAGTTTATAGAGTACAGCACACAATAATGTATTGATTAAACATACGTCAAATATATAATACCATCAACCATTGTAAGAAACTTGTTGAACGCTTTCCACCAAATCGATGTTTTTTTTTTTAATGGAGGAAACCCGCATCACAAGAACTACACACTATACATTCGGTTATATAGTACGTTTTATTTCAAGAAAAGTTAAGATGAAATCTGTTTATTTCCTGAATATCATTGATGTTTTCTGAAATGTCAGGAAGTTTATAGAAAATAATACAAAATAATGTATCAATTAAGCATAAGCCAAAGATACAATACCAGCGACTGTAGTAAGAAAATACTTGTTCGTTGGTTTCCCCTCAATAACAGATTGATTATAGGAAATTAGCAAATATGGATTAACTACTTTGGCTGATAAACTGTTAACATTATCAAATCAATGTGGTCAATGAACAGTCTATTTATCACCATGTTTTGGTTTTAAATAAAATGCTTAGGTTTAATGAGTCGGTTAACTACAAATAGGCCATATTTAAAATGAAGCAATTAAAGCTATGTAGTATGACAATAATCTTTACCATGAACAAAAAAATAAGGGAGCGGTTTTATTAAACCTGCAATTCTTTTTTTTTTGCACAAAACAAAATAATATTTCTTCGATGACTTATTAAAAGTTTAATTATTTGGTCCATAACTTTAAATTCTTATTCTAAAAAATGGGCGCTTCAGAGTGAGACCATTCAATTCATGCAGATATAAATGAAATCCAGAGGTCTGAAGATGTCAGACGCAAAAATAAGGAAACACTAATAAACCATCTATTATTTCTAAATTCTCGAACCTGAGTTTGCTGCAGAATATTAAATATTGCACAAATAATGGAACCGAACATAAAGCGAGTACATTTTTCTTTTCAATTTTGTAATAAGTACAAAAATACAGAGTGTGTAAAGTTCTCTAAAGGTTAATTCCGAAATATGTCAAGTTTGTTCTGAAGTTAAATCCTGCTGAATAGACGTCGATAGAGTTCAATCATCTAGAAGTATCTGAAGTCGATCGTTGGGATGTCTCTGCACTTTTTGCGTCGGTTCGTCTTTCCACCGTAAATGGGAGACAGATTGGCATTCCTATGAAACATATATGGGTTTGAAATATTATTGATGAAGCATATTCATTTTGGACGGAACAAGCTTTCAATTTTTAAGTTTATAAGATAAACTGTGAAATAAAAAATACTATTTTCAATGATAAAATCATACATTTCAAGTTTCCAGCAAAAATACTTCATACTAATTGTGCCGCGAGGTCGAGCTGCAAATATTTACGTTCGCTGAACATTTCCCAAAAAGTAAACCGAATATAGTTGGATTTACTCTATTTTGTTTCATATTTTTACAGCAATCGCATAACATTCACCCAAGAGACTGCAATGTATTATAATGGTGTGGTCAGCGGCTCTTTGCGACTGCGTCTGCAGAATTTTTAGTAGTATAAAATAAAGTAATCCAAGCGGTATAAATTCCGCCGGGATTATGACCGCACCATACGGCAGTTATTTAAGAGGATACTTACGCCCCATATTGCCAGGGAAAAGGCATTAGAATATAATATAAAGAAATCAATGTTAAAAAGTTTACAATCTTTAAACTTACGCGCCATATTGTCCAGGGTAGGGCATGGTTCCCTCCCAGGGTTGCAGAAGGGCCCACTCTTGCACTTGGTCAGCATCCTCCATGCCTTCGCAAAGGACCGAGGAGAACTTGAAGTTCTCGATCTCCCTAATTTGTTCTGAAAGATAGATAACAACAAATCATGGTTATATATTTTATCAATAATCTACAAGCTATGCCCAAACGGTGTAAAGAATTATACATGAGATGTATCAAATTCCACAGTTGATTAAAACACGAAATGTAAACATGCATTAACAAAACTAAAAAGTTTGCTCCCGCAGTTTCTTAAAAAAAATGCTGGTTTTTACCGTTACATATAGCATTTATGACGTATAGTGTACATTTCCGTTTAGAACAAGTTATGAATATGTCGATTCAATATTGTTTTCGTTACCACAAGTACACAATACCAGAACATGATTTACAGCGAATAATTGCCCAATGACCCAGATATTCAACAAACACCAACATACATAACTACACATTCTTATCCTTACCATAGCTAAATCCAGCATCGGGATGCCTGAAGAAATAGCGATCTCCCAGTTTGAGATCCCGAAACTGTTGCCCAATGATACAGGTGAATAGAGGCCCAAGCTGGCCGTCATAGGTGTGCTCCTCAGAGGCACCGCCGGCGAACAGGTCCATGTTGAGGAGACTGCATATGTAACCATATTTTCACTAGTATTTATGTTGTTAAGTTTCAGAAATGTATTTGTTTTTGTTGAGAACTATCAACGGCTCTATGAAGGATATTTGCCAGAAGGATACTAGTCAGTAATTTTATTTCGGATTCAAAGGTTTCATTTTAGCATATGCTGGTTGCTTAATGAGGTTCGATGATGCCATAAACAATATTGAGAATACAGTAAATATTACTGCATTCCAGGTCATTGGATTTATGTTAACAAAACGTAATTTTACGGTTATAACTCAGTCACGTTATATTTCGTCTACTAATTTCAACTTAACTCACGTTTCCTTGGCGTTCCGTGGACCATAGAGAGGCAACAGCAAATCCTTGGCCCCGCGAGTCAAGAAGGAAGAATGTACTGACTTGAAACAATGATGCAGCAAATGACCATAACCTGTGGAATAACAAACACACTTTTGGTTTTGTTGGGTGGAGGGACATCGGTGACGATTTTTCAAGAATTAGGCCTTATTAAAATGCATTTGATTTGTGATATTAACAATAGTGTTTTCTTGACCTCAGTGCAACAAGCTTCAATTCTGGCGATACTTGTTAAAAATATTAACGATCTAGTTTAATGATTTTTATTCAATGAGTAAGAAATATTTTCAAAATAATCATATTTTGATAGATAACAAAAAATAAGAAATTTTCAAAAAATGTGTTTCTCACAACTCCTATATAGAAAGGATTTTTCAACATTTCCAAGCCGGGAGGATTTTGTCGGGGAACACCTTTTCCGAGGAATAGCTCGTGAGGGGCTCTTCATAAATGTCCGAAGGGGCACGTGTCCGACAAAAGAATTTTTTTAACAATCTACCGTTTGCATTCACAGTTACCTATACATATCCACATTTAAAATCCTCCTTATCGCTGATTCTCTTTACCTGGAATGCCGTGATCACGAGATCGTTGTATGTTCAAGGCAGGGAGATCGAGTCCCGCCTTCCCGCTGCCGCCACTGAATAAATGCTCCCTGATCGTGTCACTGAAAACAGAAAATATAGAATCTTTATATTACGTAATTGAGGAAAGTTGAAGCGGTAAAATACATTGTTGTCCTTTTTATATAAATTGAGTTTAGCGATTGGCAGTTAATACAATGGTAAATCCTTAATTCAATTAGATAAGAAGTGAAACCGAATGTATATCTTTATCGTTTCAACAAAGCAACTGCATTTTGCATTTACAGTATTTTACAATGCCTTAAAAAGTGTCCATGAATATATCAAGTCGAATTATTGTTTTATTTAACCCTATCCAACAAACCTGAAGTAGCTATCGACTGTTTCCGAAGGCGCTTCGCACATTCCGACCATCATCGAATCGGCGCCCGAAATGCCCGGAACCGGTGATATGTAGAGATCGGTTACGTTGAAGAAACCCTGAAGCAAACAGCGATAACATTAATCAAAATAGTGCCAAAAGGGGGTTTCGATAACAAAACCAATAAAGCCGCTTTGCCGCAAAAAAGCTCGTAAATAATGTCGAAAAAGGCAGCTTTTTGCGGGAACAAAAGAGTAAAATAGCTATAGTTTTTATACAAAGTGACATTGAGCTTGTCGAATTTATATTGTCGAATTTGTTTTACGTGTTTATATCAAACAAAGAATTTAAATGGAATACTTTTTATTCACGTATCTACTTGGTTTTACATTATACTATTTAGGGTCTGACTACATGGGTAGTTTTTAAAAATATTTTCATCCGAAACAAACCATGTTTTTCTGTGTAACCTAATGGGAACCCAAGAAACGCTCGTTGCGTGTTAAAAAAGCTAACCAAATTCAAATATTGAATACATTTTAGAAAAACAAGCGAATGGATAGGGATGATACCGATAAAAAACTTCAAATACATCTAGTTGAGTTGACGGAGTACTTTAGCCTACTTAACCTACTTAGTTTGCTGTCCATTATCAAAAATAATGGATCATAAATATATAGGGACTGTAAACCTATCCATACATCTTCGAGTGACTGCGACCTCGTGCCTTCAAAGCTGAAATCCATGTGTGGCATATTGTCGGGAATGAGCGTGTGTCCGATGCGAAAGGCGGCCGTAGCGAACTCGTTGGAAATGTCCGCGTGAATGTGTGGGTTGTATTCTGAAACAAAACATTGTCTTTTAATAATATACTCATCTTATAGAAGATGTTCAAAAAAGGGTCCGATGAAATCACATATTTTATTGAAAAGTTATGTAACCGTGAGAATCGTACCATTCGAAATTGAAGCTTGAGACTTATATAGTAACCATGAAAATCGTACCGTTCGAAATCGCAACTTGAGATTTATGTAACCGTATGAAAGCTTTCATTAATCTGTCTTATGCCCGATTGGTTTACAACATTATCAAGGAAATCACTATAATCTATAAACAAAAATATTTTACTGGGTCAATATAATAAATATCAAGATACATACCTCCCCATGGCCCTAGGTTGTATTGCCTGTAAGCGTGTTCACCGAGGAAGACACGAAGAAATTCATCGTATACGATTTTCTGCCAAACCGCGATTATCAGTCGCCGTGTTTCCTGCAAGAAAAATAAAAACAGCTTTGATAAATCAGTGAAACCTTTTACATTTCGGTAACATTGAAAAGTATTGAGAAGATGTATGTATGTGTTTTACTTACATTTGATTTCAATTGTTCAGGTGGTCTTGAAAAACGCGTTATGATTTGTTACAACTACTGGTGAAGGACATTTAAAAACAAATTATTTGATTATTTATTGTTATCATAACGAATTTTAGATCTATAACACGAAATTATATTTAATAAAAACCTATTCGAAAACATTAAAAAATACCACAGGCAATACCTGAAACAGTTTTTCTCCATTCCATTGTGGGTGTCTCTGACGCAGCTTGTTTTCGAATTTGTTGTGCAGCTTCACAAACAAATGATGCATTGACGCAAGACCCGGATGTTCGTTCACTCGTCCGTCGCCTTTGAAATAGTCAAAACAATATCATATCATATCATATTTTATTATATATTTCATGACCGTGTTCATGAGGCAAACGCGAACAGAATGGATAAATTGTTTTTTTTTAAATAGAAATGTAGCTAAGAGTTTTTGAACTTTTATTTGCATGTGTTTTTTTTGCTTGAACGCGACATAAACTTAAATCATGAAAAATATACAATGGTATATCGAACATCATGAAATTGATATATAACCTCTCCTTTATTTTTGAAGGGTTCCATGTTAGCTCAATATATCGCATGGCTGGTGCGATTTATATAGTGAAGAACAGTGGTGATATATCTAATAACACACTTTCAACACAGTCTGCAGTGTGTTATTTTCATGTAACGGCCATTGTTTGGTCTGGTAAATTTGGTCTATTTGAGTTCTCAAACTAATGTAAAGCAACAATCACGTGTGTCATGATGAAAAAATAAACATGGAATACCGGCAAGTTCTTGTCGTGTGTTGCTAGAACGATGTAAAAACCCCGGTCAAAATTTTCAACAAATATAAACAAACGTGTTTGGTTATGAATCCCTATAGAGAAATGTAGTCGACCGTAACGAAACTGTTGAAATCAAGAACCTTGACCTGAATTGTTTTTAGAAATCACGTGTTTTTCTTGGAAAACAATCACAAAGTCTGATTTTTCAACGGGGATATTGGCATTGGTTAGTTATTCAAATAGCATAAAATCAAAAAGAATATAGCCGATATAATTGTATTAAGAGGTTTAATCATCTAACTCTAGCGATTTATCACACACAATATGATGGTTCTAAACTTTGATTTTATTTACAAACTATGAGTTTGATATTCTGTACATGAAAAGCCAATATTCAATGTCGACAAGGATGTCAACTTTGACAATTATAACATTTGTTTGCATTGTTCTCTAATTTGTTATCAAATGAGTCGAAATTAAACGAGCCATGCCATATATAAGATAACTAACTCTTTCTCGCCGATATGAAAAATATCTCTCGGCTACGCCTAGCGATATTTGTCATATCGGCTCGAAAGAGTTAGTTATATATAGTGTTTGTTGCACTTTATATGTGATATAAGTCACATGACACATGTGCCATGACACATGAAAAAAAAAATAAAGCATTTATCTCAATCGAAATATAAGTACCTGCTTTAAAATGACAGATGTCCCCTTGAGTGCAATTCGATAGTTCCTTTGGTAAAAGTTGATCACCATAATGCGAATTTCTTGGATTTTGCCGCATGGCCATTTTTCCTCGAGCTTTGAAAAGAGAAATACATTACAAAAGTATTTTATTACAATACATGTTTCTACCATTAGGTTGAAATAAATTAATCTGATAAAATTCGAATTGGTTTACGATTCGACGGGATATAGCTTCAATAGTTAGATAACACCCATTTCTTCCAAAATACAATAGTAAATAATATCAATTATTACTCTATTGACTCATTACACTTATCACCTAATAATGAGGACACGTAGTGTTTAATTATGGAAACACAAGCTTTTCAAATATTTCTAGTCCATTTTTTTTTTAATTTTAGGGTTTTGAGGATGTTTAAGATATTTTCGTTTATTATTTTTATATTAACTGTAAAGCTTGGCATCGAAGAGTTTGAAATTATGTTTTCTTTAATGATTGTACATCAATGTATTCGCTTACTTGGATCGCTATAATCCCTGAGTTCCTCCAGCTCACTGACACTAGATCCGTATATCTGACTTGCGTCCACCCACGCGGTCAGACTGTTGCTCTGCTCGAAACGCGCTGTACATGGATGTGATGACACAGAAGTATATAAGAAGTCCTTATTTGTAAGGAACTATAGTTCATTGAACATTTAATTAATGATGGATCCATAACAGGAGTTATCAGTATGAAAATTAATATCAAAAATACAAAAACAATGGTGATAAGCAAGAAAAAGGAATGTGAAAATCGTTTTTGAGTGGCAAGAGGTTACGCAGGTCAGCAAGTTTGTGTATCTATGTGAATTAATCACAGAAAAAGGGAAATGCGAAGAAGAAATCCGCAGAAAAATTGAAATTGCAAGGAAATCCATCACCAAAATGCGGACGGTACTGGTCTATGAACCCCAAACTCTCAGTAACATCTAGAATACGGTTCATTAAGTGCTATGTCTGGTCAACACTGCTGTATGGGGTTGAGACATGGACCATCAGCAAATTATCGCAGCAGCGCCTAGAAACCTTCGAAATGTGGACACTGAGGCGAATGCTAAGAATAAGCTGGTCACGATGAGTCACCAATGAAGAGGTGTTACGTTTTACAGGAACGAACAGGTCATTGCCTGACACCGTTCGAATTTGAAGTTATCGTTATTTGGGCACATCATGAGGCACGATTGTCTGCAGCGCGACATGATCGAGGGCATGGTGGAGGGCAAACGAGGAAGAGGCAGACCAAGATTGCAGTCAACGTCATCCAATGGACTGGGCCCATATTCTCCGCTCCACTTAAGCTTAACCTTACCCTTAAAACCAATGTTAAAGGGTGGGAATATGTGTAAGTTTAAGGTTAAGGTTATAGCGGAGAATATGGGTCCTGGTCTCACCTTCGTGGACTCCAAGCTAGCCGCTCAAGACAGGAGAATATATATAAAACGCTGTTCGAATAGTTTAATACATACCACTCTTCGCTTTGTTTTGCGTTTCAATATAAGGCACCCAATATTCGGAATAAGTTAACAACAGACTTACTGATATCACAATTATCGCTGAATACAGTCATGGAGCGGTGAAATGTGAAGCATTCCCCTTGGCCGTGACCTCGCTCAAGGGGAATCGGGAAGCAGGATTCCTTCGGGTCGTACTCACAGCCATGACAGGTACCTGCAATTATATGGATATGTTATTGATAAGAAAATGTAAATTATTTCAAGAATTTGAATGTTTATAAACATTCATTTATATTTTTAATATGTAGTTCGTAATGTGTTCATTTTAAGATGTGTATGTCGTTTTATGGCACGTTCCTGCATTGAATTATCTATTGCTAAAACTTGCCACGGGAGAATTCAGAAATGTTTTAATTGAGTCGCCCCCTAATAAAAGCATACAAAGGGCTGTAATGGGTCTCCAATATATGTATGTTACTTATAAGGATCAGTTTAACCTCCCCCTCCCCACGTAGCAAGCTTCTGCAAAGGATACTTTATTCATCAGAATTTCCAGGGGCGGAACCAGAATATTTTGAATGATGCGTTCCTAAGGCACATACAAGGACTGAAGAGGTGTTTCGGGGGTCTTCGGAATAAGATATAAGGACCTATATACGCCCCAGGCCTCATCTACCTCACCCCAATCCCACCCCCACGAACACACGCAAATTCAACCCTGATTACGTGCCAGAATGTTGATGTAATTTCCGTAATGTGTATAAGTATACACATACATTAACATTTAATTAATATGTGTATTTCTTCAAATTAAAAAGAAGACATTCTATAAAGTTGTTTCTGTGTCTATTATTGAATTCATACTTATCACAACGAAAGTAAATTATGATGCATGATACCTGAGCATTTTATTAATATGTAAATTTCTTCAAAGTAAAAAGAAGACATCTTATGAAGCTTCATTTCTGTGTTTGTTATTGCATGCATACTTAGGTCTATGAATGCAAATTATGATACATGATAAGCTGTACTAACACAATTTATTCGCATATCTATGGCGATATGTGCATAACCATTTGAATAATTATTGTGTGTACACGGAAAGATGCAATTTTAATTGCTTTTTAAAATCATATTGACGAATTTATACAGCATTAAAAGATTAAACACTTGAATTTCACATAAATCAGGCGCGAATGCAGAAAACAAAGACCCAGTGCGCAAATGGGAGAAAAAAAACATGTAATCAATTAGGCGCCATTTTTTAAACATTTTTACTTTGAAATTGTAAAGCAAATGTACATTCACTGACCTTCTTGCGCTGGCGAATGCGTGACATCGTGATCCAAAAACTGTCCTATTTGCATCATGTGCATCGTGTTGGTTCTGCTTTCGCGCGCCCTCGTGTCTTGGTCACGAATGAACGAAGCGGCGTTGATGGCTTTGCTCACTTGGCGCGCGGTGGGGAGGGGGTGGTTGGGGATGCGGGAGGTGCGGGGTAAGAAAATGCCTGCAATGGGAGAGAGCATAGATTCATTAGTAAAGGGATAGCACATAAGGGAATGCGTGATATCATAAGGCACTGTCCTATTTGCATCATGTGCAT